>MU279124.1:0-81040 GCA_022385715.1 Xylaria cubensis | reverse complement strand
TTAAAAAGATTTTTACGTTATTTTTTATAAAAATAACTATTTCAATATAGCATTTCTTTTTTTTTTAAAAATAGATTAATTTATTATATATTATAGTACTAACTTATTTAATTTTATAATAAACTATAAACCTAAAAATAATATAAGCTTAAATAATAAATATTAAATTAATATTTAAAAACTTTTAAATTATACTAGTTTTATTAATATTAATATAGCATTAATAACTATTTATGTTTATAATTACTTTAAAAATATAACGCTCCCTTTTTTATATACTTTTAATACTAATTTTTATTATAATAAAGCAAAAGTTTTAAATAAGCTTTTATAAATATAAAATTATATACTTGTTTATTAATTTATATATAATATTTTTAAATGCTTTTAAAAAAAGGTTTGCTTATAATTACATTATTTTTAAAGCTTAAGCAAATTTTTGCTTTTTTATAAGTTAAACAAATAATAGTTTAATTAAAAAGAGTTAGAATTTTTAAATAAGCTTTAGCCTTACTTTTATAATTTAAAGTTAAATAAAAATATTAAGCATAGTTTTTTAATAATTAAAATTAAAAAAAATAAATAAATAATGCAAAAAATATAAAACTTAAGTAAGAACTACTTAAAATTAACTAAAAAACTTAAATATAACAGTAAAAAAAATGTTAAAAATCGTCCTAATAAATAAAAAACAATAAATTAAACAAAAAAACCGCTTATAACTAAACTAAAAAATAAAAAACCCTTTAATTAATTTGTTTTAATTTTAATTAAGTTTTTAATAATTTTTTATTTATTAATAACTTATTAATTATTAGTTTTTTTTAATATAATGTGCTTTTTAAAAGTATTTTATATATATAATGTATTACTTTTTTAAAAAATTTAATCATTTTAAGCTATTTATAACATTATTATTTTAACCTTTAAACGTAATTAATAAATTAGCTCCTTATTAAAATTACTATAATTATAAAATTCTTTTTAATTATTATTAATATTAAAAACGTTTATAAGTAGTCCTATAGTTTAAACGTTGTTTTTTAAGTTTATAAGTTTTTAATACTTTTTATCATTTTTAATAAAAGCTTATAATCTTTTTATAAAAAACTAACCTTTATATAATGTTTTATTTATATCCTTAATTTTATATTTCTTATAATTTAAAGTTTTTTTAATTTTATAAAATTTTAATTACTAATATTAAAGCTTATAATTATTAAATATATTAATAAAAAATAAAATATTATAAAAAAGTATAAACGTATTAAGCTAAAAAAAGTCCTAAGTTTTATAAGCATTATATTTGTTTTAATATTATATTATTACTTGCTTTTTCTTAATAATCTTTTTATAAGCAAAAGCAATATTATAATCGTAACGTTTTAGTTATTTAGCCTTAATAGCTAATAAATCTTTATAAAACTTGACCTTATTTTACTTAAAAATCTGCTAAATAAATATAACATTTTTTACTAATAAAATAAATAGCCTTTTATAAACTAGTTTATATAAGCTTTAACTAAAATGCTTAACTAAAGTTTAGTTTGCTTAAACTATTAAGTTTAAATAATTGTTCTAGCTTTTATTAGTTTTTTTAATTATTTTTATAAAGCTTTGTTTAATTAGCCTATAACTTTTTTTAATAAGCCTTTAAGCTTACAAATAATAAATAAGGCTATAGTTTTATTAATAACTTAAAATATTCATAGCTTTAATTATTTCTTTTTAAAACTTAGTACTATTATTACTTTTAATTTAATATAACATATTATACTAATATATTATCTTTTTTTTTATAAAACTTAATATAATAATAAAGTTTACTTAATAAATTATAGCCGCTTTTAATTAATTCGTAGCTTTATATTTAGCTTTAATAATAGCTATATACTTATTATAAAAAAGTATAATTTAAATATTAATAACTTAAAAGGTTAAAAGATTTAGCAGATAATTAAAATTATAATCCTTAGCTTTTTTCTTATTTTAAAACCGTTAATAATTAAAGCATGCTTTAATCGCCTTATTTATATCTACATACAAGCCTTTTTAATAATATTTTTAAACTATATAATAAATTATTAAATTATAATTATAATAAGCAAACCTTTTATAGCACTTTATAATTAATTACTTTTATTGTTTTAAGCTATTAATTATTTTATAAAAGAATTTATACTTACTGCTGCTTTGTTTTTATAATAAATTTTTATTAAAAAAATGCTTAACTGCTTTATTTTTAAAATATTATTAGCAAACTTTTAATTTTAAGCGGTTTAAGCACTTTTTAGTTATAAAGTAATATATAATTTTAAAACTTTTTTTTAACTAAACTTAGTTTAGGTTTAATAGCTATTAAAAAGATTTAGAAAAATTTTAAAAATTTTACTTTTATAATTTTTATAAAAAATGTTCTTTAAGTTTAAAAGTTTTTAATACTATAAGCATTTTTTTATAAATAATTAACGTTATTATATATAATTAAAAATTAATAAAGTTTTTAATATTTTTTTTTTATTTGTTATTTAACTTATTTAATAACGTTTTTAGTTTATAAAATAAGCTGTTTATAACTATATACTTTTTGCTTAAAATATAATAAATTTTAAAGTTAAATAGCTTAATATATATAACTTAATATATAAATTAAGTATTAAACAAAGCAAAAAAGCTATTATTAAGTTAAATAATTAGTACTTTTATATCTGTTTAAAAATAGAACCTAATCTTATATAAATAGTTTTATAGTTTTTTTAAAAATTTAATAACTATTAAATATTCTTGTTTTATAGCATTATAATTTAATTTAGCTTTTTTTTAAACTTTTAATTTATAGCAGGATAATTTAATTATGCTATTAACTTTTTAATAAAAAATATATTTTTATCTTTAGCTAAAAGTATTTATTATTAACTATATAAGTCCTTTTTTATAATTTAAGCTAATAAAAATAAAGGCTAATATAAAAGCCTCTTAGAATTTTTATATAGCTTATTGTTATAGTTTACGCTAACAAAAAGGTTTACTTTTTTTAATTAAAAAATATAAGGCTAATATAATCATAGTATACCTTTTAATTTAAATTTTATAATAAATAATTAAGCTAAAAAAAGCTTAAACTTTTTTTAAGTTTTTATATTTTTTTTATTTTATAATTTTAAAAACTTTAATATTAATAGGTTTTTTTTTATTTGTTTTATATATATATTTTATTATTTTAATTATTTATTTATATTATTTATTTTTAATAATATTAATAATAATTTTAATAAGCTTAAAATTAAGTAATATAATATTAATATTTTTAATATGTTTTAATATAAATTTATATATTTTAAGCGTAATTTTTTTATTATTATATTTTATAGTTAGCTTATATATAGCAATATTATTAAAAAAAAGTTTATATTTTTTTAAATTAATATTATAAAAGATTTTTAATATTATTTTCAAAAACTAGGCTATAGAATTTATAACACTTTATAATAATATAATAGCTTAAAAAAGTTTAATAAATATAAAAAAAGCAATAAAAACATAGCTAAAAATTAATAATAAAACTTAATTATATTTTAAAAATAAGTTTATTATTATTAATATTTTATATATTATATACTTTTTTATAAACTTATTATAACTTTTAAAAATGTTAACATTATATATAGTTATTTTATTTATTTTAATTATTAAATTAATTAATTAAACCTTTTTATTTTTTTTTTTAACTAAGAATTAAACGTTATAGTATAATAAATAAGCTTTTTTAAAAAGGCCGTTTTTAAATTAAATCTTTAAAACATTAATAATAAGGTTTTTAAATAGCACAAAGATTAAAATATTCTAACTTTGTTACGTTTTATAAAAAACTGTTTTAATTTTATAAAGTAACAAAACATCCTTATAAATTTTATTAATTTTTATAAAATTTTACAAAAGTACTATTTCTTTTTTAAATAATATTTTAATAAATAATAACTTTTTTTATATAATAAGCTTAATTAATTTTAAACTTTTAAAAACTTTTGCTAGTTTTTTTTTAGTTAGCTTAATATTTTTAAATTTATAAACAAATTAAAAAAAAATATTTTTAAAAACTTTGTTTCGTTTTAAAAAAAAAAAGTCCTTTAAGTACATAAACATTTTATTTAATACCTTTTTTTTTTAGTTATAAGTTTTTAAAAGCGTAGTTTTATTAAATAAAGCATTATTAATTAAATAAACTTTTTGCTACTTATTTTTATATATAGTATTAATCTATATTAGCTTATTATATTTTATACTATTTATTTAATTAGCTAGCTAGTAATAAGTAATAAAGCTAATATGTTTACTTTTTTAATATTTTAATATTTTACCGGCATTTTTAGCGCTAGCAAACTTTTCGTATTAATTTTTATTAAGCACCTTTTTAATTATAACAATAAATACTTTAATAATCTAATTATTATTTAAAACGGCTTTTAAAAATTCGCCCTTTTTTAATTTAAAATCTTAAAGGTTAAAATTATTATTATTAAAATTAAAATAAAGTATTTTTAAACTCCCCTTATTATTTTATATATTAATTTCCTTTTATAAAATATTTTTATTAAATATTTTTACTTTTTTTTTTCTTTTTTTAATTTTTTAAAAGTTTTTATAATTATATATTCTTTTAATAGTTTAAAATATAAGACTTAATTTAAAGTTGCTATTTATTATTCTTTAGTTTATATAAATAGCAGTTATTTTTCCGTTTTAATAAATTAAAGCACTTATTTAACTTTGCTTTTGTTTTTTATATTTTTTATTAAAAAAAATACTAATACTATTATTTTATACCCGTTTATAATAAAGCTAACTATTATATAATCTTTTTAAAAAAAAAATAATATTTTGCTTTTTATTATAAAATTTATTCCTAAAAGCAAAAAAAATATTATAATCTTAAGCTTTATAATATATAAATATAGCATTATTAATTTATATATAATATATAGTTTAGTTTAAATATTTTTTTAATATAATAAAATTTTGCTTTTATTATTAAATTTTTATTAAATTATTATAGTTTTTTATATAATTAACTTTAATAGTTTTATAAATAATTTTATTATTATATTAAATTAAGCTTTAAAATTTATAATTTTTATAATAGTTTTTATTTTTTTTAAATTATTAAATATAATACTTATATAAAATAAAAATATTAAATAATTAAAGTTATTATATTTATTTATTAATATAAAATAAATATTAATTATTATTAAATTAAAAATTTTGTTTTTTTTAAAATTATTATAAAAATTTTTATAATTATAAGTTTTTAAGCTTAAATAAAACATATATAATTTTTTTATATAATATTATTAAATATTTTATTATATAATAATAAATATAAGTAAATTTAATATTAATAATAAATTATATATAAAAAAGTTAATTTTAATATTATAATTAATAATTATAATAATATTAATTATATATTATATAATTTAATATATATATTTAATTATTTAAAAATATAATTAATTAAATAAACTAGTTTTAAAATTTTATAATAAATAACTTATTAATTAATAAGCTTTACTTTTATAATAAATTAATATTTTTAATTTTATTAAAAATAAGGCTATATTATATATTTATATTATGTTTATAGTTAAAAAATACAAAAAAACTAATATAATTATAAGATTTTTATTTCTTTTAAATTAAATTAAATTAATAAGTAGGGTTAAAACAAAGCAATAAAGTTTAAGTTTATAAATAGTATTAAAATTGCTTTTTTTGTTTTTTTTGTTATAAGCAATTATATTACTTAGTTTTTAAAGGTTTATTGTTATTTTTAGTTTAAAAGTTTATATAATTATAATATTTTCTACGTTTTTAAATAAGTATAAAATAATTATGCTTGCTACTACTATAATATTAATACTAGCTATAAGGCCTGTTTTACCCTATAAATTATTAAAAAGGCTTAATATTTTTTTTAAAACATATTAAATAGTTTTGCCTGCGCTTATAGCTTAGCTAAGCTTTAAAATGTTTTTAATTAATATTTTTAAATAGCTAAGAATCTTAAGAATTAAGTTTTTAAATATAATATTAACTTTTTTATTTATAAATATAGCAATTTTTTATATCTAAAGTTTTTTATATTTAATTTAAAACTTTTTCGATTTAATTTAAGTAGTTTAAAATATAATATAATTATAAAGCATAAATTCTTTTTTAATATTTATAAGTTTTAAAAACTATATATTTTTTTAAGTTTTAATCTTAAAAAATAAGTTTAAAATTATATATTAAAAGGATTAAGAATTTTTTGCTTTTATAGTTTTAATAAACTTAATAAACTTTTATATTTATAAAAACCTTTATAATTATAAGTTATAAAGAATAATTTAAGCTTGATTTTTTTTTTAACAATTTATACTTATTAAATTAACTAAAAAGCTTAAGTCCTTTTTTAAATAGCTATACTTAATAAGCATGCTAGTATAATTTATATTATTAGTTTAAAATATATTACTTAGTTAGCTAAAGTTTTTAAATTTGTTTTTATTATAAAAGTTAAATATAGGTCCGTTATTATTATAGCAAGCTTTAATTATTTAAAAAGCATTTAGAATAACATTCGCTTTAATAATTAAGGACTATTAAAAACTAGCGTAATTATTCTTAATAATACTTTGGCTTTTTTATATATTCTTATTTTAAATATAATTAGAATATATATTAAAGTTATTTTATACTTTTTTATACTTTTTAAACTAATAGTACGTTTTATACCGGAAGTTTTTATTAGTAATAAAAATAAAATTATAAATCTATTAAAAGGCTGCTTATAATATTTTTCCTTTTTTTTATCTTTTAATAATTACTTTTATAAATAGGAATAAATATTTAAGCAATAAAAATAATTAAGTATTTTTTAAGTATTACATCCTGTTTTAATATATAATTTTTTTAAAGTTAAGTTTTTTAATAAATTTATAGTCTATTATTTTATAACCCTTTTTTTTATAACTAAAACAAACTATAGGTTTAGAAATATTATTATTTTTTTAAAAATAATAAAAGGATTTATATAATTGTTTACTTTTATTTTTTTAAGCAAAAACTTGCTAGCTTAAGCTTTAAAAATAACTTTGCAAAACTATAAGAATATTTATACTAATATTACTTTTTTATTTAAGGACGTTTTTTTAGTATATATACTTTAGAACGTTTATAAACTTGTTTTTAATTTTTTTTAAAATGTTTTTTAGCTTATTATAGGTTATAATAGTTTTAGCTTAATTAATTTTAAAACAACCGAGTTTTTTTATTAAATTGTTAACGTTTTTAAAACTAAATTATTAAACTAATTAAAAGCTTTTTTTATTAATTTTAACTTAATTTTTAAAACTAGTAAAAATAACAAAAATAGCTAGAATTATTAATACTGCTTTTATATTTAAATATAAAAGTTTATTTAAATTTTAATTATATTAATAATTTAAATGTTTTTAAACTTTATAAGCATTTTTAATATGTTGCTTATAATTATTTAGCTTAAACTTTTTATAAATTTAAAGATTTAATTAATAAAGCAGATTATTATAAAGCATTTAATACAATTTTTTGTATTTTTTATTTATATAAGCCGAAATTTTTTCTAAAGTTTTTTTAGTAAGCTTTTTAAATAGCTTTTTAATAAAGTTCTTAATATTGCAAAGTTTGTTATTCTTTTTTACGTTTTTAACCAGAACTTAATATTAATTAAAATATATTTTTAAACTATAAAGTTTTAAATTTTTAAAAATATTTTTATAGTTTAAAAAAATAGCTATAATAAACTTGTTTTATTTTAGGTTTATATATTTAAACTTTTTTTTTAATAACTTATAAGTTTTACTTTATTACTTTATTTTTTTTATAATTAACTTAATTATTTGCTAAATATATTAAGTAGTACAATATAAAAATAAATAGCTAACTTTAATAGCTTTAAAAAAAAATAAAAAGATAATATTAATTTTAAAGTTATTAAACTATTTAATAACTTTTTCTTTATTAAAATAAAACTAAAGATTTAACTTTAGGTTTAAAAAAAACTATATAAAAAAAACTTTTAAAATAGCTTTATTAATAAATTTGGCTAAAAAAAACGTTTTATAAAAAATCGAATAATTATTTAATATAAAAGCTTTTAAGGATATATTTTTTAAAAAATTTTTAAGCTTATTTTAAAGCGGTTTTTTATTAATTATATTATAAAATAAACAAAACTAATAAATAAATAAAAGTATATAAAAGCTTAATAATATTAAGTAATAAAAAGTTATAAATAACTTGCTTTTAAATAATTTTATATAACATAGCTATATTTATGCGCTTGCTAAAAAATATAACAAAAATTAGCAAATAAAGCTTAAATAATATAGTTTATGCTTTAATTAAGCTAAAATTAAAAGCATATAAATATTTATAAATAATTAAAATAATTATTTAAAAATATAAATAAATAAAGCTAATGTTTTAATATTTAAAGATTTTTATAATTATTTTTTTATAATGTTATAATAGCTATTAGCTTATTTATAGCTTTTTAAATTGCTTTTTTTTTTATATAGCTTTAGATTATTTTAATTCTTTATATAGTTTAAAGGTTTTTAATATTTTTAGATTTTTATATTTAATATATTCTGCAGGATATTAAATCTAAGCTTTGATCTTTTTAATAACGCGATTATTTATTAATTACTTTTAAAGCTTTAAATAATTTTAAGCAAATTAAAACTTTAAAGCTATTTAGGATATTTTATAATATTTAAAATAGTTTTAAAATTTTAAAACTTTTTGCTTTTTATATTATTACTTATAAGTTAATAATAAGCTTGCTTAAATTATATAATAATAATAATAGTATAAACTATTTTATTAAAAATTTATATAATTTAAACGTTTTATAGCTTAATTTATTTATATTAAATTATTATAAAAAGCTTTAAATATTTTTTACGCATTTTTTTTAAAATTTTATAAAAATTAATATTAAAAGTTAAAATAAATGCAAGCTTTAATAACTTATCCTTATTAATTATAAGCTATTAAATTTATATTAATAATTTTATATTTTAGTTCTGCGATTAAATAAACTTTTAATATTTTTTTAAAATCTTTTAAATAGCTAAAAAAAAAAGCTTTTAAAATGTTTAAAAACAAAAGAATCCTTCTTTAATTTAGGGTTAAACATATCCTTACGTTTTTTTTTTTAAAACTTTAATTTTTTAAACATTTTAAAAAGTGTAATTAAATCGATATAGTAATAATTTGCTTATAATTTAAACAAAAAGGCGATATAGCAAATGCTTTATTAAAAATATTAAATAAAACAGCTATAAGTAACTGTAATAATTATAAACCTTAGTTTAAAAGGAAATCTGAATATTACACATCCTAAACTAGTTAAAATTAAATAAATCAATAAGGACTTATATAATTATACAAAGTAGTAAATAATCTTGTAAAAATAAAGGAAATTAACAATAAATTCAATCAAAAAACTAAATGCTGCCGTATAAAAACTAAGGAGTTTATAGCTAAATATATATAGTATTAATCATAATAATACCCTTATTTTCTAGCCCATCACGTGAATTTTGACCCCCTGGCAGCGATTTACGTAAGCAAAACCACTTACACTGCTTCAATGTCTGAACAGGACCTCAGCCGCCGTTGGCTGTATCGGGTCCGGATACAGTCGCATGCAGTACTTTTGATACTGTCAAAACATCTCAATCGAGACTGGGATGATGAGATTCGAACATTCGTTCGTCCTTTCAAACCACTCATAGCCTTACACGAGGACATGAAGAAATCGTTAGCTGAGTTAGAGCGTAAATGGGCGGACCAAGAGATGGCTGAGTCAAATATGGTCGATCAATCGACAGATGCCATTGAAAAAGAAGGCTCTCGCAACGAAACAGGCGTTTCCAGCGACACTAAGCTAAACAGCCCAGCCAAAAACAGCATAAAACAATCATTTGTTGTCGAGGATTGCGTCTCAGCTCTTAGGGAAATGCGGTGCTACGTCCAATTTGTTGAAGAAAATGTGATGACCATACGGTCTCGTCTAGCAAGACACACGGTAGATAATCCTCCCAAGGTTCGTTGGGACGACCTCTGGTGCCTCTTTGAACCGGGTCAGTATATATACTGTGCTGCCGACCCTAAGAAGAAGCAGCCCGACTTGAGGCTTTCCGACCAAACTCGAACATCCGGCTGGCAGACCGTCCGAAAGCTTCTGTCCGCCGTGGGCCCCGACATGCGTTTGAAGACCCCAGGTGGCCGGCTTGTTAAAAGAAAGAAAGACGAATCGGATACTGAAACCGACGACGAAGTCGATGAGGATTCCGATGAGTGGTTCATCTGCGAGACCGACCCAGAGCCCGGAAAGGGTGAGCACGCCATGAAGCTTGTGTGCTACTATATCGACTACGATGGCCAAGCGTTTCGCCCAGTTTACGAAGGGATAGATATCGAGTATTACCACGGAGAAAAAGAAGTGAGCAACCTGATAGCATACCCATTAAAATTTGCTCGGGAAGAAAAGAAGATATACGACCTGCTCGAGTCTCGCGGCAAGTCGTTCAAGCAATTTGTTCAGAATCAAAGATTATACTATAGCGGGAGGTCAATTGACAGCAAAACTAACGCTCGTCATTACGAGGGCGAAGTCATTATTGACTTTGAGGAAGCGTTGCTCAATCATCCTGAGTGGGCACCTAATTGGCTCCTCTACACACATTTCACCGTGGAATTTCCAGTTAGTCGAGACGATTTTCCAATTAGGAAGTGGGTTAAGGCTGAGGGAAACCCCGTGGCCTTGGAAGTATCAGAAGTTCTTCAAAAGGACCCCGGTATTGAGTCGATGGACTATAACGACATGATAAACCGGGATAGGTTTCTAGCCATGTGGAAGGAATGGGACAAGGCTGGTTCGGAGACAACCGAACCCCCTGGAATTGACATTGTCGACCCTGTTCTGCTTCCTCAAAGACTCTTGGGCTACGTATTGCGAGAGAGGAAATTTTGCAGACTTGATGTTAGATTTCTCCGGCCTTTGAGAAAGCAAATGGTGTTTGATGATCTCAAAATTAATCCAGAAAACAAAACACTAATTCAATCATTGGTGGTCTCGCATTTTCAGAGGAAAAGGGAAGCAGAAAAGAATGCAGAGGTGAGGATGGGTCAGGACATTATTGAAGGAAAGGCGGATAACCTCATCATATTACTCCATGGAGTCCCTGGCGTTGGAAAAACAGCAACGGCGGAGGCTGTCGCAAATGCCAACCAGAAACCTTTATTTCCCATCACCTGCGGTGACTTGGGTTTGGAACCGGACCAAGTAGAGGCGAAACTAGGCCATATATTCCAATTGGCAAACAGATGGAACTGTGTCTTATTGTTGGATGAGGCGGATATATTCCTCGCAGATCGCAAGTTAGATAACCTGAGCCGCAATGCCCTTGTCTCAGGTAAGTTACTATTCGTCGTCAATACTGTGTTTTTGGGCCTCCAACTGTATTAACCGCTATATGACTTTCGAAGTGTTTCTCCGAATCCTTGAATACTACAACGGTATTCTTATCCTTACTACAAACCGCGTCGGCACTATCGACGAAGCATTTGAATCGCGAATCCACATCATGCTATACTATCCCCGCTTAACCGCGGGGCAAACTACAGATATCTTTCGGATGAACATCAGTCGACTTAAAGAGATCGAAAATCAAATGAGAGACACTACCGGCCAGCCGGTACTCGAGATTGATGAAGAGAATATCATACGCTTTGCTAAACGCCATTTCAAGGATAGCGAAAAATCAAGAGTAGCAGGATGGAATGGTCGTCAAATTCGCAACGCATTCCAGATTGCCTCGGCAATGGCTCGATATGATTGGGCACATTCAAAAGACACTTCCAAGCCGAAAGGGCCCGTGCTTGACGAAGAGCATTTCAAACGTGTTGCCTCTGCGACTAAAGATTTCCACAACTATCTGAAGGAAGCTCGGGGCAAAGACAGTTCGGCGCTCGCCCACGAGCATAGCGAGCGCGCCGATGACTTTAATATAGGACCTGGCTACCCAGACCACTGGTCTCCGCCTCGGACTAGACCGCTAAATCGTTATCCCGCCGCTGGCCAGGACTCACGCGAATACTATCGCAGAGGTGGATATGGGCGATACGATGTCACTGATAGGGATACTCGGTATAACCATAGCCATCGATCAGGCTATTCTCCCCGCCACTCCCCTGCTTCGTCTTCACGAAGAGAACGAAGGCACGACTCTCGAAGCCCAGAGCGGTCTAGTTCTAGACGTCACAAGAAAAATCGGACACGGAAGGACAAGTCCTCAGATTCGGAAGAAGAGTGAAGATAGTCAAGGAATGGGGAATAACAAATATCTCAACGGAAATAAGGGGGATTGGAGATTCAAGTGCAGACTGTAACGCGAGGAGAAGTTTCCTTTCAATTTCCCTATTTATATCTGTTTACGTATTAAGCTTGAGTTATGGCCTTTATCTATGTCCAATTTAACTCACCCTAGCTTCATGAACATTGCTAGGACAATTTCATTTAGGTTCATGACCATGAATGAAATCCATGCTAATGTGCTTTCCTTAACGTGCAAAGATAAGCATATGAAGTAAGACCAGAGTGTGTGAGATCTGGTCCGATGCAATTCTTCCCTCACCTTCCAACTGTGAAATATCCGGTATGTAGCTATGCGGGAGTGGGTGGGAACCCTTGCTGCATCTTGTAACCAGGTTATACGAACATCTTATAACTACTTAAGGTACCTCAGGTTATATTAGAAAGTTTAAAGTGTTATTTCGAACTATATTAATAGCAGCGACCTTGCTTTCCAAGCCTCCTGTTCTGTTTTCTTGCCATACTGGCTCAAGAATCTAAGGAGAGAAGTGTAAATATGAAGCTGGGTATGATGCTGTAAAATTCTGGGTTGTATACATACTCTGGGAGATTAAGGGGGGCCGAAAGGCTTCTAATCCTTCTAGAAGAGCAAATAGGCTTCTAGATCTCACTAGAGTTCTAAATATCACTAAACTTCTGGATCCAGAGGTATTTCTATACTAAAATTAAGTAGCAAAGTACATCTGCAATAGTTTAGGGCAAGCTAACTAGAATGTGAAGCGTTCGAAACACTACAACTATCATTTAACAGCTGCTATTGCGCTATAGTTCAGATTTACGTATTAAAGAAGGTACATACAACGAGCACCTCGCAAAAAGGAGAAGGTACGTAAAACTTAGACAAATCTATTTCTTTTTCTCTCTCTTATAAACATATATGCAGACGCGCACGCACCCACGCCTACGTAAGTGCTCTTATATACTTATTTGTAGCTGCTAACAAGCAATAGATTATAATCTATAACAATTTACGACAACATACAACAACTTACGACGGCCTACAAGAAACTCGAGGGCCATTAGTAAGGCTGTTGGAAAGGGTATAAGACCCGGTAGTGCCAAGCAAGTCGTCACTAAAATGGAAATCTTTGCCGGCGAAGACTCTCCATTTTAACACGTTGTAAATCAAAGTGCCTTGCACTTTGATTTAAATTCTAGACTTCGTATACTTATAGTACCAGGAGAGACCCTCTGGAACCCCCTTCGCCTGCAGCGGGCTTTTGCCTGCGGCGAGCTTGCAACAAACTCGCACGTTACAGTCATTAAACAGTCCTTGAGATTTCGCACGCAAGCCTCATAGTTAAACCTAGGTAGTGCGAATACGTTGTGGTTGATGTCTCAAATAGACTCTGACCAATCAAACCGTTGCAGACTACGTCTAGACCAATAGGAATCCATCCCACTTTTATAGAGTTTTGGGGGGTCTGGTATAAATTTCTCAAGCTTCACTTTCTCTTACACTTGATTATCGTTGCCAATACGTGTTCGGGAAAGTAAAACTTTCCAATTAGCAAGAGCTTGTTATTGGTATATGTAAGAGCTAGATAGCAGACAGTAATAAAGTAAATTTAACCACTTTATAATAGAGCTCTGCAAGTTAGATGAAAACTTTCTACAGAACTATAGTTAGATTTAGAAGGCTTCTGAACCCCTTATAATCCACGCAGCAGTACTCTCCAATGTCTGCCTCCCAGGATTGATAAAAACATACAAACAAGCCGCATCCTCAAAGTCACTTCAATTACCCTGATAACTAGAAAGGAAGGAAAGAATCCGTGCTCACTTCTTCTCCTCTAAATGTTCATCTCACCATAGCATATAAGCTAAAATGGCTACTGTAGGTAGTCAACACGTGCAAAAACAGGCAGATAGTGTAGTTCATGGAAGAGAACGAGTAAAGAGAAGAAAGAATTCGCGTGATAATATTCAATACGCCCAATTTCTTTTTATCGCAAGGACCGCGCCCACCCCGTCTTATTCCACAAGTTACGAAATTGTATGTACCAGAACGCCCTGACACCAATCCCTTCCGGACCAACAACATGCCCGTCCATGCCCAAGTCCAAAGTCCAAAGTTCCCTATCGCATTACGTACAAGAAAAGACAACCACGAAGGGGAAGGAAGAAGAGAAAAAAAAAGTCGATTTTTGCCTCCATTCGATCTGCTGCGCATACAAAGACAAGGCCTCCTCCTGACGTAGTTCGCGTAATGGTTGGTGAAGTGTTGGTTCGTATCCCTTGGCGTCGTGAAAACGAAAGTTGAAAAGTTTTGAGCTCGCTGCGTGGGATCGTGGATACACGGTCGTACGCCGATACCGTGTCCGGAAGTCCGCGGAATCATATATCCTCTCTGAATATCGACCTCCGCTCCGCGACCGATGTGGGACTATCATGCGGCGGGCCACCAGCAGTAGACGCGGCCTTGCGCGTATCAATGGGGCGCGGACTGACACCTCTCATGCTCAAATTACTCGGCTCGGCAGCAGAATCATCGAAAGGATTACTATGGTGGTTCCCTGCTCCAGCAGCAGGATTGGCGGCAGGAACATCGAGGCGGGGGTTGGGACTACGCCCTCGACTCTCGTCCACGCCGTCGCCCGCTAGATTCATATGGTAATCGGACCCTGAGTATGGGGCTCCCATTGCATGACTACCACCATGGTGGTGTCCTCTGTCTTCGAGCTCCTGGTCATCGGGGTAGTAGGATGCGCCGACGCCGTAGGTCTCGTTGCCGACGCGCGCGTCCCAGGCCTCGTCCGGGTCGAGGGGTCCGAACCCGCGGCGGCCGGCGGGAGCGCTGGGCTCGTATGCGCCAGCTGCCGAGCGCGGGTTCTTGAGCGACTGGAACCGGTCGTTTATCCAGCCGCGCACACCGGATGCTCTGGGCTGTGGCCCTCCGTATGACGATTGGTGCGAGGAGCCCGCAAAGGGGATATACGAAGATAGAGGCGGGGAAGGAAGCTGTAGATTCACATGTTAGTTCGAGCGATATGGTGAGGCCTCGCGGATGGCGCGAATATTGGGACCAAGGGTAAGTAAGGCTGAACGAGGGGTAAGGCGAATCGACATGTTGCCATTATCGACAGTGAAAGTGACTACATCTAGGGGTTTGAGAAAGAAAGGGGAAGGGAAGTGGAAGGGAAGGTGACGGATGCGGTGATGTCCGGTGTTGCAAGATCGCATGCGCGAGATACGTACTCCAAGACGTCGTGCGCGCAGCTGGGTGAAGACGATCCAGCCGACGGCCGCAACGACCAGAAAGACGGCGAGGACGATGAAGAAGGTGCCCACGGGGCTGACCATCTTCGGTACGTGATTGACGGAACGAGCGAGCGAACGCGCGGTATCTGGCGTGGTCTTGAGGACTTTTGGGTGGAGAGCTCCGGGAGTTGTCTCACCACTCTTACTCGCTCATTGATTAGTCTACCCACACTAAGCGTGGACGGGAGGGTAGGGTAGGGGTCGCGTCGTTGCCGATGGTACGACACGGAGTGGGTTGGTGATGGAGGAGGCGTCAGGCGTGTCGTCGGTCAAAGATCATGTTCGGTCATCTGTAGTTTGGTGAAGCTTATTGCCCGATTACGAAAGCTGCCCATACGTACCGGACAAAGCCACTGTCGAAACAGCCTACTGGGGGGTCTTCCGCTAAATTTAGCATAGGTGGTACCTCTCCACCGGGCACCAATGCACGACACCCGCCCCCACTTCTGTTTGAGGTGACGTGCTGTAGATTAATGAACTGGGTACTGTAACTTAGCTAACCTACACCACGGAGTAACTTACATAAGGACAAAGAAGGTGAGGTGGCTTATGCGCAGTTTTGTCTCAGTTGTCCCACGCAATATAAATCAAATCATCAACAAAACGCAAGCCCCAAACGTTCCCCTCTTCCCCTCCCAATGTCTCACTTCCACCAACCTATCAGCGCCACCAAGCCGCTGCGCATTAATCAAGCCCTCTGTATGTCTCACTTATAGAGGGAAGACCGGACGTGAAATCTGCCTCGTGACTTTCGTTTTTCTCCATATATCCGATCAAATGCTTGCCCCTGTACTTGCCGAGAAATGGTAAGGCCGTTTTTGCCCTACGAGGGTCGAGATCAGCGATATACACATATACCACCTATCATCATCTTGCATTTGTGATGTGGGTGCAAATTGAGGGGCAAATATCTGTGCGTGAGCTGAAAAAGCTAGCTGGAACCGTAAAATTTCATAAATTGGTTCTTATTCTAGACTATCTAAACTGTTCAAACTGTCCCTTTACCCTGATTCGCCAAATACGAAGTACGCCTGATGATCAACTACTGTAACAATAGGAAGGACCGTAGAAGAGTTTACTCTTAACGGAATCGGAATAGCCTCATGAGGGCTCTATCTTTCTGTATCCCTCCCTCTCTGCCACCCACACGCACCGCGCCCACTTTCTTAAGCCGGAAGTTGATTAGATCGCGTGTTCTAGTCCATCGAATGCCGAGACCTCTGTAGCCAACCCCCTTCATTCGTAGCACTGGTCCCAATGCCCTCCCTGTCTGGCAAAACTCAAGCTCTCCACGTACTTGCTCAGTAAGCAGCGACCTTGTGCATCGACGTCGCAGTTCTGTAGGGGAATCACCCGATCATTGACAAGGACGCGCACGAACTCCTCCTCGGTGCCCTCGCACTGCATCTTCTCCACATACATCCTCGCCGCGAAGGGCACAGCCCAGCTGGCCCCGTAGCCCCCGCTCTCCCTCGGACTAGCCTTGGTCGTGTTCGAGAGGGGCTCCGTGGCGTTGTAGAGACCCAGCGCGCCGAACACACCTGACATGTCGTTGTCGTGGCTGAAGTCCGCGTAGAGCACGCTGTCGAGGGGAAAGCTCTTCCGAGAGCCGTCTAGCGTGCTGTTCGTGCTCGTGGCGTCGACTACCGGCTGACCCGTGAGTCGCGCGATCAGCTCATTCACGAAGCCGACCCCTTGCGTTGGGCCTAGTGGACTGCTTGTGTAGCCGTACCATTTGCCCAGTGATTGGTAGTAGTCGAAGCTATGCCACTCATCCTCCTTAAATAGTCTGCAGAATGGAGAAAGATGGCCGTCGGTATTGGCGACCGTCTCGAAGGGACATATGTCCATCAGGTGGATGATGTCGGAATTCGATAGGTTCGCTCCAGCTAGATTCTTGTTGACTCTTTCCGCGATAGGTGGTACGAATGTGTCGACCCAAATCTTTTGGGGATCGCTCCCTGTGTCGGGACCCTCATTGAAAGCGGTGCAAGTCATCGGACTCAGCGTGTTGTTGAATCCCTCTTCTTCAGGGAGTACGATCATCTCATAAGGGTACGCATCTGGGAAGTCGGCCTTCTTGTCCGCTAAGCGCGCATGGTGGAAGCCTTGCGTCCAATTCACGGCTGAGTCGACCACACGCTGCTGGCCGGCGGATCTGACAAAGGGCGAGACATTCCTTGCAAGCTTCTCGTATCGCCTGTAGAACTTAATACCCGAATTGACAAGCTGCTGCTGACCGAAGACCGTGAGCTGGTCGGCGCCGAGCGTGTATTTGTAGTTTTTGATGAAGTCATATTGTTTGCCGTACTTGGTCGTATCGCTATGGATGCGGTCTACGAGCTCTTGGTACTCTACGGTCTTGCCCTGGGTGGGATCACGAGCACCGTGGCGCGATAATATTTGTGCAAAAGTTACCTCACACCCTTTTGGAATCTTGTTTGAGATGTCAGATGGCACGGAGTAAAACGGGGCGTATTGGCCCCAGGAGTGGGATATCGCGTTATCACACTGGAATCCAGACTGCACATAATCGCAAGAATGTTTTTTAGTTGTCCGTCTGGTGTTCGAGTTAGCAAAGTTGATGAATAGTCGGGGGGCCTTCCAATCGCACGTAGAGTTCACCCCAACGATGCCGATGACCGCTAAGAGTAGCGCGGCTCCTGTGAGCCGTATGATTGATTTGTGTCGGTCAGTCCATGTCGGAACCCGGCCGTATTCCTCCCGGCTACCGTTTTCAGAGAGGGCACTGTAGTTGTGTTTTTTCTGACTCACAAAGGAAGTGAGCAGATCCTTGAAATCTGAGAGACCCATGATGCAATTAAGCTTAGTCCATTTTACATCTTACACGATATGATGGCGATGAAACTTGATGCAAGATGCAGTCTCAGGGGTTAGTGGGAAATGAGAGTGAGCGCCACGGGTTTAGCCGCTTTGTCTTGCTTGGGTTTCAACGCATGCCAGCCGCCAACGGTCCGCCAAAGCTACTCAACTGATCACTCATTACTTTCATGTCATGTTTCGTCTCTGTTTGCATCATTTAATTGAGTAGACGGCTCAACATACACTGAATAAAAGCGATAGGTAAGGGTCATGAAGTAATTCTCATTAAACATCAGATTCGTTGCGTTAATTTAATTATCCGAATAATATGCGCTCAAGCCTGTCTACGCAGGCGAGCCCATCGTCAAAACCGGGACCATGGTATCAAGAAAACAAGTCCAGCCCAGCCCAGCCCAGCCCTTCTATCAATCCAGACTTTATGCCAGCGCCTGGTATCTTTCAACTCCAATCATTGCTCGCCGCTATTTGGCGGATAAGAAGACTAAAATACTGGTATCCCGGCATCAAAACCCTATGCTATGAAATCCTATTAAAATGCAATACCCACACTTTGGCGGTGCTGAAAATGAATGGGTTCTTGTAAACCGAGTACGTGCCCCTTCGACGGACCGGCCAGAGCCCTTGGGGTTGTAGCATTACTAGGCGAAAGACTAGTGAGGATAGTTTGCTCTTCAACTGTCCAGTCGGAAACGGTGCTCTCGCTGTCAAAGCTGGAGCGACGGTCCGCTTCTGGGTGTGCGACTTGATAGAAACCCTGGCTCCCTGTCACGGGCCTGGGCGCATTCGTAATGGAATCAAGACTGATATCTCGCTCGTGCCCCGCACCAACGGGAAACAACCAGCTTGATACCGTAGAGAATGACTTCTTCTTGCGCAAAGGCGGTCGTAGTCTAAGTGGCAATGGTGGTGGCGGAACTCGTCCCGTAATTTTCCTCGATGAGTTTGCCTCGTAGCGTGGGCGAGCCGGCGCTTGGGTTGATGTGCTCTGTATATGGTCTGAACTAAGTCGCTCACTAAAAGATGGCGCATTGGGAGGTAGGGCTGGTATCTCTGGCATAGGCTCCATTCCTCCCGTGAACATTAGGCTATGCTGTTGAGGCGACTTCTCATCATGATCAAGTCCGCAACCAGTGGAAGGCCTGCTAGTGAAGATAGACTGTTTCTCTACGAGATCGTCGATTTTCTCTTGCAGTCTGTCTCGCTCTAACATCGCGTTGGCTACTCTTTCTACCAGATCCTCCATAATTGGAGTTGGCGGCGAAGGTGATATGCGGCCTCTCATCCTCACAGGCTGAAGTCGTTGTGGCGTAGGCGTATTTGAACGAGATGACTCGGACACAAAGCTTCCATTCACTGGTCGACGAGGTATACTAAACGACTGTGACGAATGACTTCGGTGGTGTGACATAGCGGGGCTATCGGAGTCATTAGGACTAGGGATAGTATAAGCTCGCGGTGGCGGCGTAATAGGAGGGCTTGGATAATTCAGCCGAGGGAGAATGGGCGAGAGCTGGGTATCGGACATGCTCAAGTTGATCTGAAGTGGGTGAAAGGCGGTTGACTGTAGCTTAGGCTGTGACAATGTGCTCTCTTGAAAATGAAATGAGTCTGAATAGACATGACGAAAGTCAGATGGTGGTGATATCCGCGGCCTGCGCGGTGACGAAGTATCCGACGGCAACAGTCGCTTTTTCGCCGAGAAACCGCTCCACCCAAGTCCTCGTCTCTTCTTCAAAGCCCGCTCTTCACCAAATACTTCCGGAGTATTTCTTAAAGGCATCGCGCTGGGGCGAGGCATAAACGTTGGTTCGTCACGAATGATAGAGAATGAATTATAATTAACATCATGGCTTTGAGACTTCTCGTCGGAATAGGGAGCCATGGCCTGGCACAACTGAGAAATACAATGGGACCACGAACTGAACATCCCACTGAGTGCTTTCATGGTAGTAGCTGCATATCGAGCCGGCAGGAAAGAATGGACGGCCAGCGATCGAGTATAGTCATGGAATCACGAACAAGCACGGAGATCATGGCGATCCTGGGGTATTAAAACAGCTTCAAGGGAATCGCTCTAGAGTTTACCTTACATACTTATTATTATTAGGCCTGAAGCAGCTGAGCGGGTGGATGGGTTTGGGCCTCACATTGCAACAACCTTAGATGGGGAACGTCGATGGTTTGGATGCATCCATCCGAAGCTTTGATAGGCTGGGCAGCTCAGGTCGTGGGCCAGTCGGCGCTTACGGACCGGGGTGTCATTTCAGAGGCGATGGCTGGCGGCACGCACCAACTTGCAGGACCCCACCACTTGTAAGATGGCTAACGCTCCATAGCCAGTGCAATGTCTTAGAATGCCTTGGTTTTGTTTCCCCTAGGAGGGCTTAGTAGCCCACCTTGACAGTTTTGTGTGGTCATCTTGCCACAACACAGCAGACAGGTGTGTCTCGTGGGCCGCAAAGATTGGTCATCGTGTGTCGCATCTAAGGACTACCCGTAATGACCGCAATGAACCGCGTAGAAGCATGTCTCTCGTCATCCCCGAAGCCGTGGTGTCGGTTGGATGATACGCGTGCAAGGACGATATCATCTCCCCACCGGGTCCATCAACGGAAAGCTACAGGTTCGTCCGAGGGGAAATTTTCTCAGCCATCGCGGGCGAAGAGGGAAGCATCTAGCGTCGGGTGCCTAGCGTTCATGATTAGAGTCGGATGGACGACCGCAGTACTCACGTATTACGTAGTGCAAAGTGTTTGCTTGATGGACTGCGCAGCTGTTTGTTTTCATGTAGGCATCCTGTCTGCATGCAGGCTGTGAATCGCGTCAAGGCAGAGCAGTGGAGAATAGGTTCAAGTTGTGTTTCCCTGTAGGTATGTATGTATGTATGCGTTGTCATTGTTTTTGTTTTGGTGAGTTTGACAAACTCTACTGACTTCTCAAGCAACAAAGCAAGGGGAAATAGATGTGCACAACAGCCGCAACGAGGCGTTGTCGATATTCTGAGACGAGACAATCGGATGCTGACAGCCCGGCAAGAGCTTGAAGTGGAGAGCCTCGTGTTTGGGCTTAAATCTGTGTCTCATCATGTTCTGTACCTGACCAAGAAACCTGACCATTAATGAAGATTGATTCGTTCTGATGACTTCGGTCTAATTTATTCATGTAGGGCTACTAGACAGGTACTATCTGTACTACTATAGGGTAGTCTTGGCAGACCTGCAGGTACTCCCGTTACTAATCTGCGAAGCCACAGCTACACAACCACAGTTAGCTGTGCCACAGAAGAGCACATGGCGGCTCGCAGAAGCGTCGGTTGAATGCCGGAGATAACAATACTTTCATAGAACGGTTAGTTAGTACCGATAGAGCAATAACTGGGTCTTTCTGTTTGGTACCCAAAGAAGAAAGAGGGTCCCAATGCCAAGACTGAGAATGACAGGTTGTTAACTCCATCATCCAATGTAAATTGGATTTTGCGTCGTGCAACATTGGGCGTTGCTTCTCTTATGCTAGCCATTCGAAACCCTTTGCGGTGTACACCTTGTATTGCTTGAGGATTGTTCCCTCTGAGAAGTTACCGCATTAGAATCCACCGGCAAGCAGCGCGCAACTGCAAGCACCCGCGAGCCATGCAAAACCCAAATGCTGGTCCCGCGGGACCTGGAGGGCCTAACGGTCCTGGCGGTCCTGGCGGTCCTGGTCCTGGAGTTCCTGGAGGTCCCGGAGGTCCTGGACCAATGCAGATACCAATGGGTCCTAACGGAATGCCGATGCCCACGCCTCAGCAGATACAAGCAATGCAAGCCCAGCTCGCCGCCGAAGCCCAGAAACACGGCATGAGTGTCCCGCAGTTCGTCGAACACATCAAGGCCCAACGAATGGCCCAGCTCCAGCAGATGCAACAAATGCAGCAGCAACAGCAAGGCCAGCCCGGTCAGGGAGGTCACCCCGGAGGACCTCAAGGCGGCCCTCAAGGCGGCCCCCAGGGACGGCCGGGACCACCACCTGGAATGCGACCCGGTATGCCCCCTCAGGGACAGCCTCAACCCATCCGACCCGGCCCACCAAACCCCGTCGCAATCGCGCTGGCCAACTTCTTGCGCGGCCAGACGCTAAAGCCACGGACCTGTATCATGAATGGAGAGCGAAAGGATATGTTCAGAGGTATGTTCATGCGGCGCCAAATAGTTCGAACCAACGTCTTGGTATCTGACGCGATAAATAGTTAAGCGAGCGCTTCGCGCCCTACAATCCCCCGCGTACGCAAAGGCCCGATCCAAGAACCCTGCGCTCCCCGAGATCACAGACCGCGCATCGCTTGAAAACACTTTCAAGCTTCTCCCAATGTCTATGCTGGCACTGCGAGTCACTAAAGTTGATCCCCACGACGGACATAACCATGCGCCCCCCAAAAAAGCGAAGCGCCAAAAGGGTTTGTGGACCGTCAAAGTAGAGCCGCAGCAGGAGGCTGGCGATGACATGTACTATGTATGGCTATACGAAGGCAGCCAGATTATGCGCAAGGTCTACGCCGGTCTCGCCTTGGTTGTCATATTCTTGGTCGTTCTGTATCCCTTGTGGCCACTTGTTTTGCGACAAGGTGTCTACTATCTCAGCTGGGGTTTCTTAGGGCTTCTCGGTCTCTTCTTCCTCATGGCCATCTTCCGTGTTATTCTGTTCTGTGTCACCTACTTCGTCGCCTCTCCTGGATTATGGCTGTACCCCAACCTATGGGAGGACGTGTCCTTCATGGACAGTTTCCGACCCGTCTGGGCTTGGCATGAGGTTAGTGTCTAATAAGTGCATATATGATAGAGAACATCAAGGCTAATTCGCGCATAGACTGCTAAACCTAAGAAAAAGAAGAAGAAGACCACCATGAACTCTGAGTCAGCTGCCCATTTCGCAGGCTCAATAGGCGAAGCTGCTCCCGCTACTGCTATGACGACGGCAACCGAAACTCAGGTACAGACGGCTCCACAACACAGGGCCGGTTATGTGGCTCCGCAGGTCGAGGAGCTCGGCGATGACGAGTAGGCACAGGCAGGTGCGAAGATTGCATTGCACTAAACCGGCGTTGGAGGAGCATCTGGCCAGGGCAATACCTAGGGCTGTACAACAAAATTATTGGCGATTAAAGTGCATATTATGGTCCAAAATTGCAATATTAATTCTCTTTGCTCGTGACTACATGATTATCATTAAGTGTTCTGGACTCTTTCTTTGACAGTGAAAGCCAAAGGTAAGAAGATCTACGCCTCGAATCTATTGCGCGACAGAATGAGCAGTCCGCTCATAATACCAGACAGCGCCAGGCGCCTTCGCGCAATTCGTAACGCTACCGCTCGCATCAACAGGAACGCCCTGGACGCGCTGCACACGACCATTGACATGGTAATAATACCACATCTCGCTGAGCACGGTGAACCCATTATCCTTAGACCCCTTTCCAGCCGCAGTCTCGTTATATCGGGGCCCGCTGCAGCCTACGTAGGGCGTCTTTCCGAACTGGGCCTTGATGGCGCCCTGGATGTCTGCCACGGCGTACGCCGTCGTGTTGGAGGGGTTAATCCCACCCTGCGATAGCCATCGCCACGTCGGCACGTTCTGGTAGTATGCTATCACGGTGCTGTAGAAGTCTATCACCTCCTCGTGCTGCACGTAGGCCGGGCCGTAGCACTCTGTGTCGAAGCTGCTGAAGCACGTCGCGTGCTTGCTGAATTCGTGCGCCCAGAGGTACCAGCTTGGTTGGTTTAGGCCGGTCCAGTGTCTGTGGGTTGGGTTAGAGATTGTTTGTGTGTGTATGCGGGTTTATATTTCATAAGAGGAGGGGAGCGAAAGGGCAGGGGCGAAAAGAGGGCTCGTACTTGTTCATGTAGTCTAGCAAGTCATACTTGCGGAACCGCTTTATGAAGTCGGAGATGGGCTCCCCTTTCCACGGCTTCACGGGCTTGCCTGCCGGCGTGCCGGTTGTTGTGTTTGGGGACGGCTCCGGGTCATATTGGCGCCTAAGTTTAAGCTGTTAGAATCATTATATCCGCATTTCTCTAGTTTTGGCGCTCCGTCTTACTTCAAGTCACAGTATTGCGTGTACGATCCTGGACAAAACGTGTTAGACCGCATTAACAAAATGAGATTGTGGACTTTGTGGTTCGTATACCATTGCAGAAGTCTATAGGCCCAGCACGAATTAGCGATCTTATCCTTCTTGAGCGTGTTCTTACAAACGTAGGTACTCACCAGGCCATAGACCGTGGATTGTCCATGAGTCCTTGGGGAGCAGCTGTCCCTGGGACTCACGGCCCGTATAAGTGTTCCAAAACTGTGTTTGGAGCTACAGTTTTCAGATCGTCAGCAGAGTCCAAGGTAAGAGCGCTTTATTCCCGATTTTCTCTGCTCCCTTTAACAATTGGGCATTCTTACGATCAGACCTCCGTACGTCTCGGCACAGCACGAGTCTACAAGACCGGCCTGGGCGCCATCAGAACAGGACAGCACAGGTTCCACTGCAATTGAAATATTAGCTTTCACCGTCGCGAAGACTTCAGTCGATATGTGGTTTCCGCGCTCTTACCGAGGTTACATGTATGGTTGGCGGTGCTCAATCCAGGGTAGAGACCACCAAGAACGCCCTGGGAGAAGACGGTGAGAGCGAGGACTCGTCGCGCAACAGACATCTTGACAGCAGCAAGGCAATTGACATTCACAGACAAGAGACGACGAAGAGAAGCAACAACACTCAGCTGAACGGAGCTGGCAATTTTTATTTATTTATCTATCGCCCCTCGGGGGATCAGTAGCTAAAATTCCCATGTTGGATCTAGACCCGAGCAGCTGGGATACAGGCGAAGCTTGCTCGAATAGGTAGCTGGCGTGGTATCGGGGCAGGGGCCCATGACGAGATAGGAAGTTTGGTGGACACGGGGCGCCAAGAATCTCGTCCGCGGTTGAGCCCACATGGTTGAGATAAGCCCTCTGAGAGGCCCAATTCGCTCGGGACCTTTTGTGCTGAGCTGAATAACAATTTACCAGGGCTCCGACTCGTTGCCGTGAACCGCATTGGTGTGCGTTAGCCAAGTCGAAGTTCGGCGTTGGCCGTCTATGAGAAAGATGAGCCTTGGTTGGTCTTTGAGAAAAGCATGTTCCACTAAGTAAACTATCTACTCAGGGCAACGGTATCCAGCCAACCGCTTGCTCATGTCGATTGCCACGTGCAAATTCGTGATCCTTATGCCAGGCACCGAGGGCGGGATGTAACGCAATACGACACTCGGTTGCTACTCCGATCCAATCGAGCGACCTGGGGCCGGCTCAAGGATTTCGTATTCAAGCGTCTCGATTTCACGACTATGCCTCTGTAATGTCAGGTTCTCATTCTTCTCACAAGTCAATTCAATCAATCGGCCAGTTCAGGTTTGTGAGAGACTTCACGATTGACTAAATCTGCCGCTCAAGTACCTGCGCTGTCGAACAGGAGTAGGTGACTTCCCCTATCGTCTCACGATAATTGCTTGTAAAAGAAGATATCATCCACCGTGTCTCCCGAAGGGCTGATAGAGCATCCCGGAACCGTGCCGTACTCTACATAACCCAATTTCGGGTATATCTTCTCGGCCGGGCTGCCGACTTCCGTACTTAGCATCTAGGTCGCATAAGTTAGCTAGCAGACCGGCAGAAAATAATCTCAGGAGCAGGTATCACAATATCCTACAATAAGCTTTCTCCCTCTCTTAACGGCCTCCATCTCGAGGAATCGTATCATAGCCTTAGCAGCCCCTCTATGTCGATAACTCGGGCAGACCATAAGCTTCTCGAGATGCCCTTGGTGAGTGCACGTCTCAGTTTGCGGCATCCTCAGCGTCACGACACCTTTGAGCTTCCCGCCTTTCGCTGCTGATCCGTGCTCCAGCTCGTCGAGCTGGACGATGATAAGCCGCGTGCCCGCACTAACTTCCTGAATCATTTCTCTCCAGTACTCTAGTAGCTTGTCGGTGTCGAGGGGTGGTAGGAACGTCGCTACCATTTTGTCGTGATAGATGCAGGCGGCCTGTATAGATGCTAGGTAAGGCAGGAGATGTGCGTCGTCGCCGGGCGACAGAAGCCTTACTGTAGGCGTCGGCATGATTGTAGGTGATAGGGGGTAATCGTTGTTACTTTGCGGGCTTAGGAACTATTAATGGTGAAATCTCACTATGAAGTCCTCACAAGTATTCCATTTCCTCACAGTCGAGTATTTAGCGATTTTCCCTTAATATTTTCTTCCAGACATCTGATATTACCTCTTCACGCTCGTGTCACCTGGAGACTTGGATCACCTGCGCCGCAGCTAAGCGGCCCCGCAGTGAAGCTGTAGGTTGACAGGTTTTCTCTATCAAACAAGATGTGGATCATACCTATTCTTTACTTTCTCCCTTGCTTCCGTTTTCGAGATGGGTGCTTCAGGTATGTGTACAGTTCCAACATTCGAGCCCCACTCCACTATCCAGGAAGAGCTACTTGTGTAGAAGAAAAGAACAATTATTACGTTCACTTCTTTGCTTGAAACCCAATATACAGGTGAATCGACTTTTGTTATTTAAATAACTTAATCACTTTGATTCTTTTGTCTATATCAATACTAATGAGGATGAACAACCTCATAGGAAAGGAATATTCTCAACTTTCAAGAGAAACATTCTCAATCGCTCACCTCAAGCTCATCCAAGCCCTGCGAAATATCTTCATCTTTGCGCAGAGCTAAACAGACCTTGAGACAATCTTCGCAAAAGCGCTTGCCTTTATTATCCCCATTAGCAGTAGCATACCTGTCCTTGAACTCTATAACGTCAGGCACATTGTCGCACGTCTTATAGCGCCCTCTCTCATCAAAAACAGCACTAGTACAAGCGTCCTCTTTTTTGACGGCACTGTAGGTAAACCCACGCATTGCATAGCAGTCGTCGTCGACTACGTCGCAGCCGTAGTGTGGATAATGCTTCTCTTGATTTGGGTCCAATTTGCGTGCATTCTTACACCTCTTGCACTCGCAGGTGATGGTTACCATGACAACTTTCTTGCACATATTGTATGGGTGTGGATGTCAATACAATTCGTTCTTTGGCTGCTGGTTGGTATGGGATTGATCACTGGTAGGATGGTAAGTAGCGAAAACTGTGGGAGTTGTGGAAGATTATATACATTACCAACGTGGTTGCTACATTGTTTACTAAACATTGGGAGAGTTAGACGAGCACATACACTGTATCGTTTACCACAAATATAAAAACGAGACGCAGCCCTAAAATCATACCTACCTTAATGATAATAACATAAACTAAAGGACTGCTCACTACCTCGTGATTATGTGATTCCGGCTTTGGTTTATATCTTGTCACCCTCCCCCAATAAACAATATTATTGCTTTAAATTCTTGCTTTAAATTGTTTGCATTTTGATTTCGCATTAAACTTGACCTACCCAAACAAAAGACAATGCAGCCCCTTTGTAACTCAGTCATTAGGCAAATATCATGCTTGCCAATCAAAGACATTGTATACACCCTGACATAACACTCCTGTTAATGGGGATTGCATAGCACACACAAACCAGGAAATTCAATCCTTGCCAAGTGATTTCTGAGTTTTCAACATGAAGTTTCCACATACCTCTGGTCGAAAACTGCCTTTCTAAGTGAGTCGCCTTTATGGTGGCTATTACCCTATTATAATAGGACAAGGGGCATTGCTGTTATTTTGCGGGCCTTCTAACTAATCAATCGATATAGAATTTCACTATGACGTCCTTATAAGTTCTTACAGTTGAATAGATGGCGTACTTTCCCTTTATTCTTGTTAATAACTAGTTAACAAACATTCTACATTATCTTCTTCCAGGCTTAATCGGGTTTGATGCTTCACGCTCCATGTCACCTGGACAGACTTGGATCACCTATGCCGCAGCCAAGCTGTAGCCTAACAGGTCTTCTTTATCAAACAAGATGTGGATAGTACCTATTATTTACTTTCTCCCTTACTTCCATTTTGGTTGCCGCGGTCTTACGATATGGATGCCTGAGGCACCTATTCGTTGTACACAGTTCCAAAGCTAACATCTAGTATAGCCCACCTTACTGTTCAGGAAACGGCGCTTGTATAGAAGAGTAAAATAAAGAATATTACATTCACAGTTTCAAAAGAAAAAAACTTTCTTAACATAAAACTTGATATATGGGTGAATTGACATTTATTATTTATTTGTCTTTTAATGTTTTCGACCGTCCTTTTTATGACTCCCCTTTATCTGTTTCTTTTCTTTTTGTTACTCGTCTCCCTCCCTTTTCTTCTTTTTCTTTTCTACATTGTTACTGATGATGTTTAGAAGACGAAGCACCTCTTGAGACAATCTTCGCAGAAGCGTTTCCCATCCTTGAGCTCGTCGATGCGTATACTAGGGGGCATATTGACACACGATTTGAAATGCCCCTGCGCATCGAAAACAGCATTGGAACAAGCGTCCTCTCTCTTGACGGTCCTGTAGCTAAACCCGCGATTTCTATCGCAGTCGTCGACTATTTTGCTGCCATAGTGCGGATAGTACTTCTCGTGAACTGGGTCAAATTTGCTTGCATTTATGCACCGCCTGCAGTCGCAGACTAGGGTAACCTCGAAGACTTTATTGCACATTTTGGATTGTGGTTGTTTCTTAGTAGGATTTTTTGTTGAGCTGAAGGTTGGTATGAAAATTTGGGTTGAAACTAGAGTATGGATGGCAACAAAACCTATAGAAATTATGAGCATTATATATACTAAAACAACAAAGCTATTACGTAAATCATCTTCAGTAAACAATGAGGGAGTCGGACAAACAAGTACCCTATATCGTCTACTGCATTTATAAAGGTGAGACATAGCGCTACGATCAAACAAAGCTTGATAGTAATTTTACAACCTAAGGAGTGCTTACTATTTCATAGCTATGCAATTCTTGGCCTCGGTTAAAGTCTTGTTCTCTACAGTTCCTTCATGCTTTGTATCTTGATTACTATCCAGCCAAACAATGGCAGTACGGTTCCTCCGTGACTTCGTTATTGTTAAAATTAAGCTTGCCAAACAAAAGCATTGTGTAAATCCAAACATAATGATCGCGTTGGCCATTAGGCCAGTGCACATAAGTCATCACGGCTTGCCGGATAGTTTGAGATACCAACCCGAAGTTTTGACGATAACTATACTATACAGTTAACTCACGGACCAAACTTTTTCGTAATGTGTAAAGAAATCCAGATCGTGTCGATACAATGCGATTGCCGCAGATGTAACAACGCCGCCCTTCTCGATAAGGAGCACAGTGGTGGCTATTACCCCCATTATGGGACTAAGATAGTCAGCGATGACGGAAATCCTAACTACAGTTACATCGAAGTCAAGGCAGAGAACAAATGCTCTAAAGCGTTTTTAAACGAAGAGGGACACTGGCGGTCTTGCGCCAATTCTCCTGAGACCTGTGACAAGGTCACTATCTGGTCTGGTACTAAAGATAGTTCACCTGGCAGGCGTGTTTGTGATGAGTGCAAGGAGATTTGTTTAGCGCCTTCGAAACTCAGGCCAACTTAAACACGATTTGTGTACTTTTTTTTTTAAAAAAGTATTATGACGTGATCAATGATACACTTTCGTTAATCATGTCAGGAGTTTTTAGGTAACAATAGAAAATTTAACATTAACGTTGAGGTGTCCATCGTATCGCCAATTTGGAGTTTCTCTTTGGTCGCCGCACAACATAGGCTGCCTCAAAGTTGAGTATATCCCGGGGGATATGGGATATCCAGCATTAGGGGATTATGAGAGCATAGCCCGCAGTATGGAACTTTCTCTGGATCCCAGGGACAAAGGCCGCGAAGCCCACGATATTCATCCTCAGCAACTAGACTACCTTGGGTTAATGCACTTAACCAAATAGTCAAAGCTGCTTCAGCAAGAACGATCAATTGCCTGTCCTTCATAACCTCATCAGGCTCGGAGGACGTGACATCCATAGAAAGCAAGGCGGCGAAATGTCCCGTTTTGCTTAGGCGTTGATGGAACTTGTGCCGATAGATGGAAGAACCGCTCTTCTCTCCTTGCTGATGCTGATATATCCGTCCGGATAGCCCAAAATCGTGTTTTGTGGCTGAGCCGATATAGACATCGTGTTCCGGGTAAAATGGGTTGTGAAACTTGCGCGTCAGGATCCAGATATAAACGCCCATCTTTGTCGTATCCTCCCATTCTAGAGCATTAAATTCAGAGATCATTGGTGGCGAAGGGGCCGCCAGAATACGGCCCACTGGAGTTGGAATCAGTGTCAAAATCCGTTCAACCCATTCTGCTCTGGGTGTCGCCAGGAGGACACGATTCCATTGTTTCGTTTTGCGTGCCTTAGCAAGTCCCACCAAGATATGATCAAGCCGAACTTCAAGAATCGCGCGCTCCGATTTACTGAGCTCTACTTTATCGTAGTATATTATGGGAGTTCCCCGAAGTCTGGCAAGGTATTCACTCGAAGATAAGAGTGGCACGGGATATCCTCGGGGTTTGGCGAGCTTTTTCATTTGACGCGCGACGCTGTCGGCTGTCCGGCCCATTTGTCGTGCTATCTTGTTCTTATTAGGCGTCCTTTGCTGAGCCAGATGTCCGAGAAGGACACTCTTCTCTGCCGAACTCCATTTTCCTCTCTTAGACTCACTTAAGAGACTTGCTAGTTCATCGTTGTCTTGAATAGAGCGACGTACGAACGACTCACTTCGTCCAATGCAGAGTGCGACTTCCCAGATTTGGAGTCCGTTTTGCAGTAGTATCCGCATCTTCTCGATTTCGAGAAGTGTTAAAGGTAGGCGCTTTTTAGACGAAGAAGAGGAAGTGTGGGGAAAAACGAGTACAGCCTTAGGTCGCCTGATAGTGGACAGAGAAGGGACGAGGCCTCTTGAACCACTGCGCCATGACACCATAGGAGATTTCCATCGTGTGGCAAGTTTGCTTAACCGGCTATCAATCAGGCTGTAGAGAGACATTTGTGAGCGGAGATGAGATATGAGGGCGGCATGTAGTAGAAAGAGCTCCGTCTTGACTAGAGGACATAGCGTCTAAGAATGTACGTCGTGGGGATTGATCCGTTGCTGTTTGTAGTCGCAAACTAGGTGGTTACCTGCATTTGCAGGTTGCATTGAAGGTTGCATTGCGCTTTCAAGGAAAAGAAAATTCGCGTACGTCAGGAGACACTGAGAGACTGATTGTTATCAGACGCTAATAATCAATCTATAAGAACAGCGACGAGCAAATGTTAGGTATATGCGATGTTTACTCACTTCTTCTACCGGGTACAACATTTGATGTTCATGTCATCGAGCTAATGCAGCGCGTCTAAGCGGTGGAGCCCTTCTAAACAGCCAGGATGGCGGGGTATCAGGGGTAATGGTTTGACCCCCTGTGAACCTCGGCCGGGTTCTGCTTAAATCCCTCTGCAGGTTAAGGTTGATATAGTCGTAAATCAATGGCAGTATTTTCCAGCTCTCTTTATTCGTATCTTCAATCATCGCCATGGCATCACCGTCGACTGTTTCGATCGGTCAGTGCAGTAATTGCCAAGGAGCCAGGTTCGATGACGCAAGGTCAGGGGCCCAGGAGGTCAGGTTGACGAGTGGCAGAATGGGGTTGAACTTCAATCTCAACAGACGCGATAGGTCTATACTCGACTATAAGTGGAATTTGGACGATTCGTTGCCGCATCTACCGAAACTCAGCGCGACAGCTAAAGCGGGTTGCGAATTCTGCCAGTTCTTGATAGATTTGCTCCGTTCGCAGGACGTCACCTATCTATTCAAGGATGTGCTCGATATTTCTCAACCATCTAACGAAACATCGCTTAGGCTATACTGTTCATACACCTGGGGGAACTCAGACTTCATTCTCATTGACAAACACAGTTATGGGGGTGCCAACTATGGGCTAAGATCTTTCCAGCTTCGAGCTCATCTTCACGATGCGAAATCGAGAATTGATGATTCTCTTACTAGTGCTTACTGCATAATCAATTGTCTCGTAGAGTTGTCATCAAATGGTAAAGAACTCACCATGCCTCTCTCGGCTTAACTTCCCATTGTTCACACCAAGTAACAGCTCATCCGGGAGACGAATGTTCGGCGTGGTTAGGACTGAGGACCGCCCCAGTCCTACTCAGTCTTTCGAATAATGAGCCCCTTACCAAGCTCAGAAGCACATTGTCTGACTGCGTTAGCCAAACCGGTCGCCATAAAGCTTGTGGGAAACCTCGTGATCCTTCTTACCTACCTACCAGATTAATCGAAATTGGCGACGATACGCAAGCTCTCAGACTTGTTCGAAGCAGTGATATCAAAAATCAACTTCTGCCTAACACCACTCTTCCGCGATATGCAGCGTTAAGTTATTGCTGGGGGGAGATGCAAGATGCATCATATACTTTAACTTCCCAGACAGAGGCTACTAAGATGTCGGGCTTTGGGCTTTGCGACCTTCCAAAAGTTCTGCAGGATGCTATAGCCATCACAAAAACTTTATCATTGTCCTATATTTGGATCGACGCATTATGCATCATTCAAGATATGGGTAGTGACTGGGAGCAAGAATCAAGTCAAATGGGCGATATCTACGAGTCTGCCTACATTACCATCTGCTCCCTCACTTCATCATCCAAATTGAGTTTTCTCGAGCCAGAACGGACGAAAGCCAATATCTCATTCCAATCATCAATCAATGCGAATATAAGAGGAAGCTATAGCCTCTCGTATTTGGATTCGGACATGGACAATGCCGGAAGAGATCCATACATGTATAGCTTTCCGAAGAGCAGGTGGTTCTCCCGCGGATGGACTTACCAAGAACTCAGATTCTCGAAACGCTTGCTGTTGATTTGCCCTTCGTACTCAGCATTCATGTGTGCTGGGCTGTTCAACGTCTTTGGTGGGCCAGATATTGACACGCCGATGATGCCACTTCACAATCTTGACCATTGGGCCAAGGACGCCCATCGCATACATGATATCTGGTTGGAATTTGGGCAACGGTATTCGGGCCGTGTCCTTACCTACCCTCAAGATGCGCTCCCAGCCATATCTGGAGCTGCGAAATTATTTGCAGAAAATTTATCAGATGACTATCATGCTGGAATCTGGAAATCAGATCTTCGAGGACTGCTATGGAACTATCCGAGCATCCCTATGACACCATCGCGAGATCTAAGCCAGCTACTAACTCACCTCAGCTCTCCAGACAATTATGTTGCACCTTCTTGGAGCTGGGTTGGCCATCGTTACATATCATTTCACGTTCGGCCCGCTAAACTGTCGCCTATGATACAGCCACAATGCCAGCTCGAAATCTCGACAATTATTGACGGACAAAACATTTTCGGCAGGGTGAAAGGAGGCCGGCTTATCGTGACCGGACCGACGTATGATATAGGGCCTTTTATGCCAATATCGCTTATTCGTCTTGAAAATCGAGACCTAGCTGTACTCACAAAACAAGACGGCGAGGATGTTTCCTTGTTTTTGGACTGGAGGGTGGAAGAAACAGACATAGAACAAGAAATGGTGCGAGGGAATTTCAAGCTCGTTCTTATTGGTACCTATGAAATCATCGACGACGGGAAGGTTACATTCATCAGCACCGGCCTCGTTTCCCACAAAGCTGAAAAAGAAGGGAACTACTATCGTGTCGGAAGATTTGATTTGAACTCTCCAAACAAGGGTATACATAAACTCTTTCCAGCAGCTAAGATGGAGACCATTACGATCATCTAAGGGCGGATTGAAACGGCTTGAAACTAACCATTCTGGGGGATCGAATTACTAGCATGAAAGCATTTCCGTGCATGTCACGGAGCCGAAGTGACCTGCATATCGCTTTTTCCGAGCCGCTGGAGCTGACTATTGTTCAATTATGAGCGAATATCAAGGATTCATATATTGGTTAGGTATTAAGAAATACATCTAAGTATAGTATAGTGCGGTAGTACTTCGTATTATATAGTAGGATGTGTGTGGGGCGTTGTACCTAGCCACCGGATTTCAACAAATCTCGCTGTCATGGGCACAACAAAGTCATAGATCAGTCATCCCAATAAAGCAAAAGGTTCCAAGCTATACGAACTATTCGATTGTTGAGTTGTATCTCACAGGATCATGTTATGTATATGGAAATGAATGATATACTGTGACTCGAAGATGTTGAAGCGTCATGAGTAGGTCATAATATATGAGCATCGCCATCCATACTTTATAATTTAATTCGCAGACGATTTATGTTGCCTATATTACATCGTGATATTCTATGGATATTTTCATGGTAAACTCCAGAACGCAACAAGATTCCTATCGCGAATATCATCCGGTCATCAATCCGCGCATCAACACAAACTATCGCGAGTCCCGCAGCATCTCCACCCAGCGCCCTGTACTCCCGGAAGGAGGCAACAAGCCACTATTCGTCAAATCTCATCACTTTCCGCCCAAATGCCTTCAGGATCATTCTTCTGACAGTTATTTCATCTTCACTCTCACTGACACATCACAGCATGATCGCAGCAATCCTGACTCCACATCAGCGCGCTACGAGGTCCGGGTATCTTGATTTAACTTTGGCTGTAGGAGGCCTGCCTTGGGATTATGCTGAAAAGGGTTCACTGTACTGGCCCCGAAAGCCTTTGCGTTCACTCCTTGCTCAAAAAGGACATCTAACTCCGCATACGTGCGTCCCTTAGTCTCGGGGAGAAAGAAGAAGCAAAGTAGTGCGCACAGAAAACAAAGTCCAGCCCAAAAGAACCCTGTCTTTCCTTTCCAGTTCCAGGCGGTCGGGTTGAGCATGTAGGGGATTATGACTGAATTCACGATACAGAGAATGTTGTATAGGATTCTGGATATTACCAAGGTTTTTGAGCGGAGACGTGTTGCTGGAATTTCAGATACAAGCACGTATCCTGGCGCGCCGACGGTACAGTTGTAAACAAAGACGAAGGCTAGAAGAAAAGAACCTATAGCCAAGGAAATGCTTGGTCGCTCGCCCGTGACAGCAAGGAATCCGATAATGGAGAGTAAAGCGGCGAGTATGAACAATCCAGAGACGAAAAGCGTACGACGCCCAAGATATGACACCAGAGGCAGTGAAAGTAACGTACCGAAGAAACCAAGAACATATTGTACAGCTGAGAGTGTGAAGGATAACTGGGTTGGAAGACCTGCTTGGAGATAAAAGTAGGTTGAGTACGCCATTAAACCAGCACCACAGAGTGCTTGGCTTGTAGTAATAAGGCAATTGATGCAGGTACGGCGACTGTTAACACCTCTAAAGCAGTCGGCATAATTTGTTCCAGCTAACATATCTTTTTCAATTTTATTTGTATGAACCATCATTGAGATGGTGTGGTTGGCGTCGAAGTCGTTCCGGGTTTCCCTCCCCACCAAGCGATTTAGAGAAGCTAAGGCACGTTGAGGGTTGCTGTGGCGAACATGCCACCAAGGGCTTTCCGGTGCAAAGATGGCTACGCTTAAGATCAAGGCTGGCCATGCCCACTCAATAGCGAAGGGAATTCTGTAGGACCATTCTGTGGGATTTTTAACTAGCCCATTCAAGACTGACAGAGCCAGCAGTTGACCGATGACCCAGGAAAGATTGACGTAAGTGGTCAAAAAGCTGCGAAGAACAACAGGGCACACTTCAGAAGCATATGCGGTTGTCAGGGTTTGAAAAATTCCGAGAGGGAGACCAAGGAAAAATTCACCCGCAAGCAGTGTTTCCTTATTTTGAGCAAAAAACAGCAAAGGGACTAGGACGATATTTAAAAAGAGGGCTGCTAGCATTGTTTTCTTGAAGCCGAAAGGCTCGGATATGGCACCGTTGAGCAGGAGGCCTAGAACTTGACCGGCATTCATAGCGCCAGACAAGCCTGCCTGCCAGGGTGCAGTGAGACCATAAGTGCCATCGGGGAGCTCGTCGCCATATTTCTTTTGAAATGCAGGAAATGCATAAAAAGAGCCGATGAGTGCGTTGTCAAAGCCCTCCATCACGACGGCCATGGAGATCACCATAGACCAGGCAATAGCCTTCGGGTAAAGACGAATACCCTGCCAAATGGTCATCGTATGCTCTTGAGCAGTGGCCATCTGGGCTTCGCTAATCATGGAACCAAAATGCAAAGCTGCTGTGTGCCCATCGCACGCGCCAGCAGTGGTGTCTTCGGTTGTGGGGTTGCTTTGTGACTCCATGTCGTGATATCGTATATTTGACGGCACGCGTGGGCAGAACAAAGTAGTTTACTCGCTTGAAAAAGTGAATCCCTTGCTCATCTCCTCTTCTCTGAAGCCACATTATATCTTGGGTGGCATCTTCCAGACCTGGATGAAACATCCAAATCTCAAAACACGTATCCAATGGCCATCCAACGATGATGGAGGGGCAACCAAGAGTATCGAAAGCAGCTGAAAGCTGTAAATACTTACCCAAAGTGGAGTTCTCCATCTAAGCGATGATACTATGGGATACGTAATGCATGGTTATCTATCACAGCCTGCTCGGACTTCAGGGATAATTTTCGGGCAGCACTGCATATGCAAACAACTGCGGTCGCTTAAGCACAAAAGAACATAGAGTCAAAGAGAAGAAGTATTATAGCTTGTTATTTAGTATGCCAGCATAGGAGAAGCCGAGTACCGCAAATCAAATGTTACTCAGAACACGTCTGATCAGGTCATTCGCTGCCATTGGTTCCTTGATTACCGAGATGGTAAGTAATTGCGTAACACCGCAGATGAGTAAGTGGACACCATAGTTAACCTTAGTTTCTGCTTAGTCATACTTCCTTCGTTACATTCCATGATTAAGCCATTTTCGGTTCAAGACGATAATATAGAAATCAGCTAAATTGTAGCCTTTTCATATTCTAACCTAGCACTATCTTCGATCTAACTAATCTAGTAAATATTTCTGTCTACTGGTAGCATGAGTAAAGCATGTTAAGATTTTCCGTCTTTCAGTAGCATTGCATTATTTTGACGTTGCCCCCGCGTGCATTTCCTCCATGGGGACATTCAGCTCTGAATAAGAAGCTGGAATCGGCCTTCCTTGGCGCTGCTGATCATACAGCCAATACAGCTAATCCCCTGGTATACTGATGGGACACCCCGGACTCCAGCCAAAAACTGTGCTTCCCTATTGTCGTGGGTCAAGACCACTGAAATCCGACCATCACTGGCAGCAGGAGCTTCTACCCCAGTTTTGATAACGGACGCAGTATCAAGCAGCGTTACTGGATCCTCGGGGTAGTGATCGCAAGGATGCGCTAGAGAAGTAGCCATGTATGCCAGATTTGTGTCATAGAAACTTATCTCCTTCATCTGAGCGCCGAACTTGACTGTCGCGCGCAATTTCAGCGAGTTGTGATGGGGTCGTAACGAGAAGATGGTATCGGAATGAACGCCCATCGCGGATGGGACAATGGTATTGCCCTGTTGAATAGGAAGCGTCGCTAAAGCACGGGGCTGGATACATGAACTTTCTGTAATTGCCTTGTAGTAATTGCGGCCATCGTGAAATTGGCCATCCAGGGCTTGGTACCGGACTAGATGGCCTGTGATGGACGAATCCGCTCCCAGGGTCATCGGCAATATAGACGTAGCACCACCAGATACTCCCAAGACGTTATGTCCCTCCCCAGAATTGGATGGGATGTATCCTAGCAACTGGCATAAGTCGGAATGAAGCTGCTGAATTGTATAAATATTCTGATCAGGGGGTTTCTGAAGTTCCAACTCTGTATCGAGATGTGCGCCAACGCGACGGAGCAGACTGTGGCAGAGGTGTTGTCCTAAGCTCGTTTTCGGGCGTTGAATAATTGGTAGTGTTTTAAGATCAGTATCAACGAAACACATTAGAACCGCATGACCGACCAGGCTTTGAAACCCTCCCCATTTACTGCGGAGTGGGCAGGGGTTTCCGTTCCAGTTCGGGCTGGCCCAAATGTGTGACCCACAGCCATGGGAGCATCTACAGGTCGTATCCGGCACGTACTTGCTCAAGGAAAGGCAAAATTCCTCATAGGCCCCAGTCAAATCAAAACTGTCGAGGGAGGGTGAGACTTCAAAAAGGAAAGTTAATTTATCTCGAATACGCGCGTGGGAACAAGGCCCAAGCAGGGAACGGAAACCATCACGAGGGAAATCAGATCCTAGACCGAAGTCAACTCCCGTAAATGATAACATGATAGCCCCAATGAGATTGGAAAAGGAGGCAATAACTGGCTGAGGAGACTTTGTCGTCACCCCCAAAATCTGCTCTGCCGTTCTGGCCAAGCAACCTTCGGTTTCCATAGTGAGATGGTCGTAGGATGAGTACGCACCTGGACGAGCCAGGAACTCATTGGGTCGAAAGGTGACGGCATGCAAGGAAGATTTGTTGCCATAAATTATCTTTTCAAGATGGAATGAAGTCGTTTCGTCGAGCTTGACTGACACTATAATATTGTGTCTCTGGCCATGAAAGATTGGCGCACCCTCAACTAGGAGGATGACATCATCGGGACACAAAGCCATCAGAAGTGAGACGACTCCACCAAGACCCCGGAACCCCTCGATATGTAGCAATAGTGCAGAATCTTGGAGCGCCTGTTGCATCGAATCTAGGAGCTCCACCATAGACTCAATCGTGAGTCTCTCCAGGAGAGATTCCGACGTTCTTGGAGGTAACTCGATACCAAGATTCATATATGTCTGGCGAATACGAGTGAGTTCATTGGCATGGTGTTGTCCAAATGCAAGAGGTTTGAGCTTGTTGGAAACGACCTCAGCTAGGTCTGAAAGTTGTGCCATGCCCGCTAAACATCGGTCCGTGGGCAAAACCTTCATTGAAAGCTCAAAGAGCAGATTTCCCGCGGAGTTTCTGCAGAACATCTCGACCAAGCAGAGGGTCAGCAGAGAGGCCGCTTGCCCGCCCGCCGACTGGCATAGAGTCGCGGGGGTATCGCCTGGTATCCATCCAACCAAGTTCTGAAGGCGGCCAAGTCGTACAGAAGTAGATCTCGTGAGCGCATCGGGAATTTGCTTTGCTAGGGGTCCGCTAATCGGGAAGCGGGAGCCTATAGCGTCAAGTTGGATTACGGCCAGAGGATCGACGTTATCGGCTGATAAAGCGCGGAGGATGGGGGCGACTGCTCCTAGTATATCTATTGCTGTCCTGCTGATATCCGCTTGCATAGCAAATTCGGGAGCCATTGTATTCTTAAAAGAGAGACGGTTATAGTTCGGGTCAACGATCTAATAATCAAGACCTCACGTCGTTCATCTTCGAGTATTAATATATATATTTACTTTTTGTTTCACTATACCTCATTACTCGCTCAGGTATTTCCCACCTGATTTCAGAAACCCTTGACTCGTTGCATGTGATAATATTTTTACTAGAAACACGTCAACAACCCGCAACGCTTGGGTTGTTGGCGAGTGGCAAATTGGGCCAAATTGAGGCGAGGTTATTTTTTTATGTGGTTGCTCTGTAAGGCCATAAATCTAAAGTGACCACGCCGAATACAGGCTATATATAGCTACAGACATCACTGCGGGTAGCAGAAAGGGGGTGGCATAAAGATTTTCATGCGCTAATTATGACCTACACCGCCGGAAATATAAAATTGAAAACACCTGCCAACCTGAATCTACGTTACCCTTCTCGAGAAGCATCCACTGTCATACCCAGAAGCAAAACCAATATGAACAAAAGATCTGTCCCAACTGTCGTTATCCCCGAAAATATTCGAGTGACAGGCAGTTGCCCATCCAATATCACGGCAATTGCTTTAAAACATTTATATGAATCAGGCATCGTGACCCTCAAGAATGCTGTAACTACTGCATCCCTGGATCGCCTGAATGCTATAATGGCGCCAGAGGCCATCCGTTTGGCCAAGGTCGATGGCCAGCACTTCAATTTCGGCCCTCGATGCAGTAATATCAATCAAGGTCCTCCTCTTGAGGAATTATTGATGTTCCCGGATGTCTGGGTTAATCCATTTGTTCTTTCGGTCTTGGCCGCAATTTTAGGTCCCAATCCCGTATTGCACTATGCCTGCGGAAACACTGCGCTGAAGGCTGCCCCTGATGGACGACAGCCAGTGCATTCAGATATCGAATTCCCTCACCCGACGTTCCCCTTTTCGTATGTTGTCAATATTCCACTTGTGAATATGACTGAGTCCAATGGTGCCACTGAAGTTTGGCTGGGCTCTCACACTGCTACCACGTTCGACGACCAGATCCAAGCACCAAATCAATTAGACAACCTCCCCACACGCGCAATACTGCCGGACCTGCTTAACCAATCGAAAGCCGTCTCACCACCGGCCCGGGCTTGCGTGCCGAAGGGGAGTATCATCATTCGTGATTTACGTCTTTGGCATGCTGGCATGCCAAACTTGACTTCATCACCACGTGTCATGCTAGCGTTTGTTTGGCAGGCTGACTGGTGGCGTGGCAATGGCTTAGTACGCTTGCCTCTGCAACTAAGAAACAAGATACATTCATGGGAACAATCTAGTATCCCATGTCGCATTGCTGCTCAATGGGTTGAGAAGTGTGAAGATCAGGATGTTGATGGGGTGGCAGCTCCTAGTACGAGTCTGGCAAGCTCAGATCCCGCAATGTTAACGGAGTTATCTTGTCTGTAGGTGGGTTGATACATTGGTACACCAATCTGATATGATACAATGGGCCGTATTAGGTGGTTTCTAACTTTCATCTCTCGGCCTCTGCATTCACTGCAGATGATGTTTACATTCATTGAGTCGGATACATATGCTACACTGCGGTGATGCGTTAGTCAATACGAGGGACGATCCCAACGTTTAAAACCAATCAATCAAGCAATCAGTATCATTAACCACACCGTAGTCCCCTTTGACGCAGATCCAATTCGCGCTCGTTCAAATTTTTTTCGGGTATTCCACAATGGACGCCAGCATACCTGCCTAAAATTGCACTTTCAAAGCCAAGACAAAGTATAGTAGAAAATGCAACCCGCAGTGCAAACCCCGAATATCCCGGATTATGCAGGCGATCGACCTAGTTAGGTTGGAGCTGGCCAGCGGAAGAGACTATGGGTACCGTGAATGTGAGAGGCCTCACTGAAATTAATCAGCGCTATGCTATGAAATAGGGACTATTAATGGATGAATTGACGGCATAGGAGGGATCTATTATAAATACCTACTCGACACTTTCTCCTTCCCTATGTGTTCTGTGAGCGTTCAATTCGGACACATCACCATAATAATTCCTGGGTCTTGACTCGTGCTTTTGAGAATTTAATACAATACGTGAGCCAATAATTTCTTATTGTGAGCTCAGAACTAATAATTGACATAGTGACCCGGGGTATTCTGCCAAATATGGATAGACTCATTTCAGCAACACTTGACAATGTTGCCAGGCTTTGTGAAGCCGATCACTACGACTACATTGTGATCGGGAGTGGCATTGGCGGCGGAGTCTTGGCGAGGTCACTTGTCGAGGAGTCCTGTCCTAAGACTTGTCCCAAGACTTGTCCCGAGAGTTGTCCCGAGAGTTGTCCCGAGAGTTGTCCCAAGACTTGTCCCGAGAGTTGTTCTATGACTTGTTCTAAGATTTGTTCTAAGACTTGTTTTAAGCCTCGCGTTCTTATCATTGAGAGGGGCGGCTTGCTTTTGGATACTCATTGCACCAATATCGCAAGCCCTCGATGGAATCAGACAAGCCTTGAAGGGCCATCGATGGACAATGCCATGGTATATGATACACTGAAAGATTCTTTTGCAACCGTGACTTCCAAGTCCCTTGACTACGCTGGCGGGCCTGTATATGGGATTGGAGGGCGCAGTCTCGTGTGGGGGTTATACACGCCGATGCTATCTAACAACGATTTGGAACGGTTCCCAGCCAACGTCCAGAAAGACCTAAACGAAGACAACTACAATAAAGCGTACAAGCTTATGACTAATGATCAAGGGGCGTCAATTACAAGACCATACCCATTAAATCATGGCGTGTCAATTGATATCGTTGGGGGTATCGAGAGCATCAAAGAAAAACTCAACAGCTCATCCCACGGAGAGGAACTCAAAAGCTCATTCCGCGGAGGGAAATTCGAACTCTGTCCCATGGCGGCAGAATTCACTGCTAGAAAATCCGGGTCAAGATTGTACCAAATGGTCATGGGCGGTTACTCCACTGCCACCTGGATCCTCAATCAGGTCTTCAACAAGAGCGAATATTTGAATTTATTGACCCGGACTCAGGTGGTCACCATCAATCGAAATAATCAGAATCGTATTAACAGTCTGACTGTTCTTGATGGCCGTGGTAAGGAACGTGTTATCCTAACTGGAAAAGCAACCGTTATCCTGTGCGCCGGGACTATTGATACGGCAGCGGTTGCGCTTAGGAGCGGGCTTGGCACAATGAACAAGTATGTTGGTCGCGGTCTTACTGATCACGACATTTGGGGAACTCGGTTCATATTTCTAGGAGGCCGTGCAGTTGGACTAATTAACGGCCAAGCTCTTCGACTACAGAGAACAGTAACAATGAAGGCCAATCCTGGACCGCCGATAGATTGCTTAGTCAATATCACAGTTAACGCACCCTCGTTTCTCGGACATCAAAGAAATATTAGCTGGCCAAATCTATATATTGGCAACAACAACGAAATCATATCCGAGAAAGAATTTTTGGATACAGAGGCGGCGAACCCTTGTATCCGCAAAGTCATGGTCCAGGTTGTATACTGCTTTCCTTCGGAGGGGCTGTGTGATAGCCCTGATTATGACAGCAGAGTTTTGAACCTGCCGAAACCCGTGCCCACGATCCAAGTTGCCAAGAAGGACACTTCGATGTATACAAACGCTATGGAGAAGCTTGCTTCGGAAATAATGAATTGCTTGCGCTGCCAAAACCCGCCCGAACAAGGGACATCCACTATTATTCCGCGAGTGTCAAGAGCACCATTTGGGGTAGTAGCTCACGAGGTGGGGACTATGCGGATGGGAGAAGACAAGGACCAGAGCGTGGTGGACAATGATTTAAAGGTGCATGGGTTGGAAAACCTCTTCGTCTGCGACCTCTCGGTATTTCCCACCAGTCCTTCGTCAAACCCATCCATCACCCTTGCGGTACTCGCGCAGAGGCTAGCCCTATATCTTAAAACCCATAGGCCTTGAACCATGACTTGAGACCCAATCAGAATATAATCGAGCCATAGAACCTGCAGCTCTTTATCCGTTTCATCGGCTTCCCTCAACCTTCCCCCATTACCCAGAAACAACGTTCCATAGGCATTAGTTGTCTCATACAGCCTCACATAATGATCTCTTATGCTCGGCGACCTACGCTGTTAATTAACGTTTAAACCAGTTTCAATATTACTCGTCCAATCTTTTTCCCAGCCAAGTTTGAAAGAAACGTACTTAGACGGTTACTTTCATGATGATCAGGCAGACATAGGCCAGCTTACTGTTACATTTATAATCCGGTTATCTCACAGCATACACGATCGCGTAAAACAATGTCGAAATTACCGCCCAAAATAAAAGGCGTATTTCTAATTCGCCTTGACTACCTATTGATACACACTCCCACTACAGCCTGCATAATACTAGTGACTCCTCTTCTGTCTGCTGACATGTTGCTGATACTGTCACGGGGTAAAAGCGACGTCGTTAATACTCCGCGAAGTATCAACGGTATGTAGATCCACCTATCCGCGACAGATACAATTAAGCGAGCTGAATCATGTGCCTTATCGCTTAAAACTACCCCGCCCAGGCCAAGCAGGCTGGTAACCCCTCTGAGGCTCTTACTACCGAACGTATAGAGGGTAGGTATTACCACACATCTCACATCCTATAGTATCATCGCTTTTATGGGTAACTTCCCTTTGGGTAAGTATTTACAGCTTTCAGCTGCCCTCGAAAACTCAAGTCGCAGACTGCATATGCAGACTGCACATGTTACAGGCCAAGGTAAGCCCACTGGCTACGGGCAGGTCTCTTACGGGCCACCTTTTTTTTTTCGCGCTTAACGCGTATTTAAATATTTGGCAATTTTAATGCTACCTATAGTCGGTCTCCAGGCAACTTGTAGTTCTTCTACTTCCAAAGAATGCTCTGGCTGTCATGGGTGTTAACCCAAACGTACTACCAAGAATTAGCTGTGGATACAATGATGATCAATTGATATCATACCTCAGCACAGCATGGGAATCCCGTTTCCCATGTGACAGTTATTAGATTTGCCTCACACCAAACCGGACGCATACCAAACCCCTCAAAGCGGCTCCACCATTGCGAAAACTCCTGGACAGTCTGATTTTCGCCCCAGTGGTGAAATTCTACGAGCAGTTGTCCAATAGGGAGTTCTTTGTCAGCATACTCATCCATGAGCATTGTGAGAGCAGGAAATTCGTCGCCCTCGATGTCCATCTTAATGATATCGACATAATCATGGCCTAGTCTTCGCATGATGCTGGTAAGGGTCTGGTATTCAACATTGTTGTCCCGACGGCCATCTTCACCTCCGAGAGCCAATCTTTCAAACGACGTTCGATTATTGTTTCTGGAGGAGATTTCGGGTCCAAAGTTGTCTGTCGTATAGTCGAAGGCAAAGATCTGTGCGGTTGTGCTCGCCAACAAATCAGCTTCGAAAGAGGAGTCATTTCCGATACCGAAGCTGTAGACGATGATGGGTCTTGATACCATAGATTCATATTTCGACATCCCGCAAATCCACTTGCCACCGTCGCCTAAGTGGCCGAGACGTCGGACGTCCCAAGGACAGCTGTAGGTCGGCGGGAAAAAGTCCCATACGACGTAAGCCTCCCCTGCGTTTTCCTTCCGAGTGGGGAACCTACAAGTGGATTTAGTAAAATAATATAGGAGAGATTGAAGCCGGCGAATCAGGCTCACAGTGCCCCGACCGTCTTCGCTGATTTATCTAGCCACTCCTGACGGAGGCGGGTGGAGACACGCCATGCTTCTTCAGAAAGATGTGCACGCTGCGTAGTAAGATGTTTCTCGATCGCATTCAGGAGAAACCCTGTGGCCAAGTTCCATGATGGAGGAAGAACTAAGAGAAGAGGCAGAATCGCAAGAGATGCCCACGTGAAAATTCTGATCATACTTGTAATAGAGCCGAAGAAGTCTTATAGTGTAGTAGGATAATACAAATTAGATTTTTCAGTTATTTCATTGAAATAAGTATCAGATTGAGGAGGAGGCTGGTGAGAAGTTTTGATTGGAAATTATAATAGCCATGTACTACTTTGGTATTTTCAAATAAGTTAGACTCCTTAGAAATTATTGCAGTGTAGTGTTTCTTTGAAGGGTAACGGGCGACATTTATACACCAATCTAGCACACACTATTGTAGCACTATAAGCGATAATACAATACTCAACTTAATTACTGGCATATGGTAGTCGATACAGCAAGGCTCTAACGTGTTATCGTGGTTACCAAGGTATGTGTTTCACCTAGTAATCTAGATTTGCACTTCGACCACCACGTGCCAGGGCTTACAATCTATTGATAATCTAAAATGACACACACAGGTTGGGGGACAATCATACAAGATAGGCGAATTATGGCCACTGGTCTGCCTTGGGGATGCGTACATGCCCAATTGGCTATCTGGTTCGGAGTAGATACCTATTTTAGGTCGACAAGCATTTCTGTGTGTAGCTTTGCAATGAAATACTGAGGGCTGGGGGTCTCAGCCCCGAGATATCACACGCTCACCATCGCCCTGGTCGAGGGGAGTCGCACAGCATCGAGTCTGAATTAATGGCCTTGTCATAAACCTAAAATTTAAGTCTATAGCAATAATGGATTAGGCACATCTTTAATACATTCCACAGGAATAAGGGTCCAACGGTGCCACACATAAATAGGCGTAACGGCTTTTTTGGGAGGTGGGGGAAGGATTTCGGGAAAGAAACAACTTGACGATGAGCAACGTGTATTGCGCTTTACTGGCTAGAAAGGACGAGTAATGTAACCGCAGGGGTGTGGGGTAAGATTCAAAAGTGCTGGTTTTGCCGCCAGATAACTGGCACTGCGGAGGGCTACCTAGGATTTCTATAACCCTCTTTAAGTTAAAAAATTCGGCTATAGAATTAGACGTTGCTAACTGTATAGTGTCAAGAGCAGATGCGGAGCTTCGCCATGATATACAAACTCACCAGAAATAGGGGTAGCTGTCTGAGTATGCCAGGAACGATGCACGAAATTACTTACATTGAAAATACTACTCGACTTGGGGGCTAAACGGAGAGTCGTAAAATTGAGGTCGGCCGTATCCTACTGTAATATAGAAACAAGTCTGCCTTACATGTGTAGTTGGTGTATACGACCACTTCACTCTCAACTCGAGCTATATATTTCTCGTATATTCGCCTCCATTCATTATTCTCTGAGTCGTCAATACGTTTTCCGTCGCCTACTGCCACCTCATATTCTCATTAGAACGAGAAGTTTGGAACAAATTATGCGTCAGTCTTACTCTCAGCTACCGCACACTTCGGGTGAGCCGAAACCTCACGCTTCACTCTCGCTCCTTAATGGTAATATGAAAAACCAAGTCAATTCGAAAAAAGAAGAATCTCCAGGTCATAAATTAGTGAAAATCAAAAACACACACTTGCACCAACCAAAGTGGTTCCTGAAACGACTCTTTGCCGGTCTCCTGCTCTTGTTAACAACGCTCTGCGTCACATTGATTGTTCTATGGCGCATAATATCTTGGCAGGACGGTCTATCTCTGAGCGTGACCTCGAGTCACTATGCGTGGACTTATGGGCCCACTGCCGTCCTTCTTCTCCTCCTTAGCATCTGGCGGCAAGTGGACTACCATAGCAAACTCACCCAACCTTGGCGCGAAATGATTTCAACATACTCTAGTCCGCAGCGCTCTCTTCTCCTCGACTATGTCTCCCCCATGCATATCATTAGCCTTTATAAATCTCTTCGTCAAAGGCAATACCCGGTGGTAGTGTCCGTTACGGGGTTCATGTCGATAAAACTCGCTATCCTGATATCTACCACGCTATTTCTACAGGAGCAGGCGTTGCACTCCGAAGAAGTGCCTATTCAATATGTCACTTCGTTCAATTCTTCCGGTTTATGGACCCAGATTCCCTCTCGGGAAGAATTCAACATCGATTCTATTTCTTATGAATGGTCGGACAATAATTCAGTTACTAATTTGCCTTGGGAGTACTTGAATCAACTCAATGGCCAGACTCCAGATCCCACCCATTCGAAAGATAACAAAGCATTCCAATCTTTCACGTTGTCGACGTCAGATAACAGCGTTCAATCGATCATTGCACCGATTGATGTGTTTACGCCGAAAGTCACCTGTGAAACAGTAGAAGCTCGTCTATTTACAGGAACTCCCGATTTTTCTCTGCTAGTTGACATCAACTGCTCCAGCGAACACAGCCAGGATTTCCAGTACGTTAGTATAGATGGCATTCATTTGGCATATGTTGTTTGGCTGGAAATATGTTATGAAGCCCGCGAATATTCTCGGTTTGTTATTGCAGCTATCGAACCTAATACAATTAAACAGTCTGCTCGTATCGCTGCTGTGGCCTGCGATGTAGGCTTCAGTGTCAACAAAGCAAACTCGACTCAGATACCTTCAGGTGTTCTAGTCGAATTGGACGATTCTAGCGACGCCACAGGGAGCCCTGTTGATTTAAATAGCACGGAATTATCACGAATCATCTATACTAGCCTCTATAAGAGCTACGGTATGATGATCGAAGAGACTGATCTCCCGGCATCTGTAAGGCGGGATGCATCGCCAGCCATGTTTCTGCTGATGTACAAAAGTTTGGGCGCATCTGCGAATTGGAACGACTTCTTTGACCAAAACAAGACGAAGAAAGCAGCCACAGCAGTGTTTCAGGGCCTAGCACTCCAGCTTGCGACGTCCGAACTCCTATCACCTACCAACATCGACGGCGTTGGGCAGGCTATTGTAAGAGAACAAAGACTCTATATCAGACTAGCGCCACTAATTTTCATGATTGTATGTTTCATAGCCATCGCCTGTCTCGCTGTGGCCAGTATGTTGCTTCTAAAGGACAAAGTTATACCGCAGAGCCCGGGCTGGGTAGCTTCGTATGCAACTGTTCTAGCCAGGAGTCCGTCTCTTGCCACAATTCTCAATGGAACAGGCAATTCTAGAACCAGTGTCCTTTGCAAAACACTAGATGGCCTACAAGCTAAAGCCTTAATAACAAATCAAGAATATTCTATCCAAGTCAACCGGTCAACACAAGAACCAAATCGGCTGGTAGATAGCTCCAAGGCAAAATGCAACGACTGGATACCCTTTGCTACTAGAACACCGATGCTAGTGGTGGCATTGCTATCGCCTATACTAATTATTGGCGGTCTAGAGGCTATCCAAAGGATATCTGATAGAAATAATGGTGTAATTGAATTGGCGAGTAGCGACTCCAGTCTGATCTACGCCATTCGTTACAGCTCTACACTCATAATGTTGTCAGTAGCAACACTCTTCAACAACCTTGATTTCGTCATCACAACATTTACACCGTTTAGTGCATTAAAATCAGCAAGCAAGTCTTCTGGGAGGAATCTCTTTGTCAATCTCGTTGGAGAGGTGCCAATCGTGGCTCTATACCAATGCTTTCGCTATCGCTATTTTGGGACTATCTTCTCGATGATTGCTGCTCTATTGGGCAGTCTTCTGACAATCATTGTATCTGGCCTCTGGGAGGTGGATAATCAAGTTGTGGTACCAAGGAGTGTGATTGCGGAGATGAAACCTTGGAATCTTACGTGGACGAATAACAGTGTGAACGACAACGGCGCCGCTAGGTTACTAAACGTCATCGATTTTGGGGGCGATGTCGAACCAACAACTATATGGGATGGCTTTGTCTTTCCAAAAGTCGAGGAGTGGTATTTCGCGCCAGCCTCCGTATCTACTCAAACAAGAAACTCGGCCTCTCAATTCGAATTCACTGTCGACTCGTTATCACCTGAGTTGGTTTGCACAGTGGCCTCTCCGGAAAGTATTCGCTACGATAGCGTGATTATAACAGAGAAAACATCACAAGGAACATTCATTCTTGATAGAGTGGGAGCGATTCATGCCTCTTTCCAGCTTCCCCCAATGTGCCGACTGGGTCCATCGAGGAATTCCAGCAATGTCACGCTTGGCTATATGCTTCCCAGCTCAGCGTCGGATCCTACTGATATAATAGGCATTGTCTATGACTTGGACACGGATCCTATTCGAAACAATTCAACTACTTTTAACATATCCTCTAACGAGCTGCTCGATTCTACCGGTTGTCCCTCACTTGGGTTCATCTTTGGCCATTTCGAAAATGCTACTGCTCTTCTTTGTTCTCAAAAGATTCGGCGGGTGGCTATGCAAGTATACTACTCAGGTGACCCAACGCTTGATGTTATCGACCACCAACGATCAATCTTCATTAACACTTCTGCCCTGCCAGAATATGCTACTGATTCGGCTACCGGACTCCAAACATATCAATACAGAATCAAAGCCCATCTAGAAGAAAATTTAGTACCCCACCATAGCGAACTATCACATGGGGTTTCAGTTTTGTTTGACCACCTACTGAATGGGTCTTATGGAGTCGAACAGGACAGCATACTCGGCCGTGATAACGCCAGTAATCTCGTCGCAGCAATCAACAAGATCTATAATAAATATATGACTTTGGTGATTGACATGAACTTCCGATCTCCGTCGTCGCCGAGCACCAAAACAAACAGCGAGACAGTAGCTAACGGTACAATAACGCAACAAGTCACAAGACTTAAAATCAACAATTCCTCCAAGCTCACCCTGCAGATTGTTCTCGCCGTCATGACTACATTCATGGCCATAGCAGTGAAAACTGTGAAGGTCAGGGGAATACTACCGCGAAATCCCCATAGCATTGCGAGCGTTATGGGCTTCCTGGCAGGCTCAAAGTTGTGCGACCCTAAGGAGAATATCATTCTGCCAGGTTCAGAATTCCTGAGAAAGGAGGAGCTGCTCCAGATCTTCAAGGAAAGGAGATTTAGCCTAGGTTGGTGGACATTGAGGGATGTGGAAGAGGACGGGGAATACGACGAGATGGAATTGGCGGCTGTAGATGGAAGTCAAATAATCCACGAACGGCATACCTTGGTGAATCCTAGCTCGAAAAGCTCAATTTCCGGAGTCCGACGATTTGGTATTGATGTTATATAACTAACCGTAACACTAATGAGTTTAAGGGGAGAGAAGTAATGTAGGGTTCTTGCCCCACCCCTTTATCTTCGACCCTAGCTATAAAAGCTCCCTTCACATATTCAGTCATTGGGCAGAGATGGGGAGCTATTGTAGGGAGGTATCACATTAGGTGGGAATGGATGTTTCTTAACACTTTTATTGGTTATTTCCTCCCTCAACTATTCACATTGACTACCCTATGTGGCTATGCCGACATTGACAGGTAAGACAGGGCAGAGTTTATGGGCGACACACGTACAAATCACTTGTCCAGCATTTATAAACAGGAAACTGCGCTGTTTTTCATCCGTCGGACGGTTATTTCATAAAAGATTTCCACAAATAGCTCGTCTATGAAGAGTTCCCCCGAGTTCACCATGTCGGAATACGAAAGCGATCTGCTGGCATGTCGGCCAGAGCAACGCGACCGCGACAGCCTGTGTCAAGATATAAGAGAAGTACAGAGACTTGTCCTTGCCAAGAACACGGAGATCCTGGAGTTGCGCCGTCAACTCTCCAAGTTACGATGCAAAGTAGCGTCTCAACGACAGGACGAGCAGACATCTGGAGACGGTCGCGAATATCGCGAGCAACTAATGGCATCCTCTGACATACGGGATGACGAAGCACAAGAAAGGCAGTTTCGTCCCTTTAACCCTAAGAAGTGGATTCGAGCCCACAAGGATTACCCTGATGACATGTCATATTTCGGAAAATATCCCACTGCATTAGTGTATGATCTACAGGAAGAGAATTTCTGTCTATGCCCCGTTAACGAGCTACCCGGTAAGGAAGTCACAAATATCACAAACACATCAAGCTATTGAGTGGTTACTAACATGCATCGAGATCAACACGCAATTATATCCCGATTGCCATCTCGGTGGAGCTCTGCAATTCATGTCTATGTCGAAAGCGCGGCTGGAAGTTCGACTTCTCGAGCTAGGGTGATAACTAAAGAGTGTTTATCTGTTGGAATGATGCATTACTGCTCTATTCACCTAAGCAAACTCTCGATAATTATCAGACTTCGAATTCTGTTGGGAGATGTATGGTGGCTTTTCATTAAAATACCTTCGTCGCAGCAATAAAGTTTCAGACAGGAATGGATCCTGCAGGTTGTATTCTCGGGTTGCCATTGTTACAACCGCTCTCATTTTCTCAATTTGTTTTGGATTTGGTATTGATATTTAGGGAGTGGTCGAGTTGTATTATTTAGTAATAGCTTTCTGAAGGACGGAATTGGTTTCCTTAAGAATTACGGCTTAAGGCTTTTTAAATTGAAATGCAAATTTATACAAACCTGACCTTAAATGTAATATCAGCCTTATGAATAGCCACCTACCTTGATGCTACCACTGTACACCAACCTTACAAGTTGTACTGAGTTGTTCAACTATTTTTCGGATCATTGAGGGTAATTTGAAGTAAGCCTAGCTATACCTGATACTTCCTAAGAAAGTGATATGAGATTAAGAACCGGGTTAATGGAGGAAAAAGGAGTTTTAAAAGAAGACGCGTGCTTTTGTGCGAAGGTTCATTTGATATCCCATCTAGAAGAAGACATGCAATGGGAAACATAGGGAAACCTGGCGCAGCTCTCCTAGTTCCCCCTATTGAACCTAGCATGATGACTTTAGGAATCGAACGATGGCATCTCATAAACTTTTCTGCTTGGACAGACAAACAAGAGATCGTTTCACGGACAGCTCCTTACACATCTGGTTTACTGGTTTTACTCAAGAGGTCGATGTTGGTGGCTACAGTGGCTCCCAGGACAAAGAGCTTTACGTTGTCGAAAGCGTGGTTTCGCTCCACGCGAAGGCCGAATGGATTGCGGACCTCAATATATTGAAAACCATTCAGTCACCGTCTTCGATCTATCGACATTTGCCTATCTTACCAGTCAAAAAGAGACAACTAGTTCCATCCAGAAATCACCCACGTAGGAAAGCACCAAATCTCCCCTCGCTTTTATGTGAAGACAGTCATCAAAATGAGTATCAGTATCAGAAAATACCCCTGGTGGCGGTTGAGAACTGGACGGAGCTAGTGACAGAGACTTCAAAAAAAAAGCATTTTTCTAGCAAACAAGAACTGGCAGGCTCGGCTTGCCGCAATGATGATATGCATAGCGCAAGGCAGGAGGGTGTGCTTGCTCTCGGATGACGTATGTTGGGATTGCATCAATCTAGGGAAGAAATCCCCATTCTCTTGGAAGGAGCCCATTGTATACATTCATTAGTAGCTCAGAGCCCTGCTGGTGCAACACTCTTACTCAAATGAAAGGGACGGGAGTCAGATGGATACTTTTCCTAACCAGGTGGAGACTGTCTTATATTTTGGGTTAAACTTTACGTACACAGCAAAGGTTTCTTGGGCAAGGAACAACACTGGGTAGTAGCATTAAAAACTGATTAGAAAAAGGAGAGAGGAGAAACCGGATGAGTGAGCAACGAAAGACATATATTATACTAGGGATTTGCTGATCGGATTCAAGAATGACGATATCTGATAAACGCAGTCTTTGCGTTAGGAATCGCGCTTGATGCACTATTCCAAAGCAAGGAGTATGTAGAGAACTTTTACCAGCAATGTTCACACTGAATGTCAATGCCGATGAGTTGACTAACTTTTATCACTTGATACCCACTTACCATTTTCTCGAATCTACCATTGAACGCTACTTCTTACCTAACTTAGTATGCAATTCGATCAACACAAGTGTAATAGAGTAAGAGCTAGTTTTATGACGTATGACCAAATATTCTGGTTGCTAAACTTTCAGCAAGAAAACCTTATATCTATAGACATTGTCCTAAATACCTACGTGCCTTTTTTCTAGGCGATCGCAACAGACATTTCTACATCACCAAAAACCCGAGCCTATATTTACTTATAACGACAACGTGAAATTCCGCCAACCCTTGATTTTGACGTAGTGTAGAAGTATAGCTCACGAAATTCGATTACTTCTTCACATCCTAGCCGATAGCACTCTCGGAGTGGTCCTGTGGGCAACGATCTAATATCATGTAGAGATAAATAATACATTGTATTCTATGCTATCGCTCACGACTTCTGGAGAAGCAGGCGCAAGCAACTTAGGACGGTCTCATACTAGCACGTCATAATTTCAGTTTGCCTCGAGAAAAGTATATCAGCTACGGCTTCTCGCAACGAGCAGTAGCGCCACAGAAACGAGAAGTAGTCAACAAGATACGATCTAAAAGGACCAACAAGATTCTTTGGAAAAGTAGGCGCGAGCAACCCAACTAGGTTCCATTGCTAGCAAGTCCCAAAAGTGACGCAATTCTAGTTTCCCTCCAAAAGGATATTTCAGCTGTAACTTCTCTCAGCAAGTAGTAGCATCGTAAAACTGAGAAGGAGTCAATAACATAGAATCTGGAAAGATCAACAAACGACCTCGAGGCCACGTCTATTTAAACTGGCTTCATTTCCTCCTCTGTTCCATGTTCTTTTCATCTCATCTTTTCGTCCTCATCGAACCTGATGCCCACCACATCCACCCCTTTCTTGATTGTCTTCACGAACAAACACAGTTCATTCTGCTCAGGGGGATCTACTTGAGACACTTGTCTTCTAGCTTCGATCAGCCGCCTTATTTCTGTCGAAGTATGGAATCTCCCAAAAAGGGTACATGCCAACGTTGAATCATACCCGTTGGGGCCTCAGACGCTCATCAGCATATATCATCACAGGCAAGGCAGGTCTCCCTAGGTGTAATTCCAATGATTAATGTGACGGATCAACTGAGAGCCTCTGGCTCGATGACGTGACTCGTGCTTATGAGGTCCCTGAAAGTCAGCTTTGCTGACGCCCTGCTTCAATCTCTAGGTTGTCGCTTTCAAAATTCCATCGGCAGCCTCAGACGCTGTATCAGCATATATCATCACAGACAAGGCAGGTCTCCCCCCCAGGTGTAATTCCAATGATTAATGCGATGGATCAACTGAGAGCCTCTGGCTCAATGACGTGACTCGCGCTTATGAGGTCCCTGTAAGTTAGCTTTGCTAACGCCCTGCTTCAATCTCTAGGTCGTCGGATTGAGTCGTCGGGTTGAACTATCTATTCTTCGGCAGCCTCAGACGCCCAATAGCGTATATCATCATAGGCAAGGCAGGTCTCCCCCGGGTGTAATTCCAATGATTAGGCGAAGGATAATCCGAGGGCCCACGGCTCAATGACTTTATCTGCACTTATGAGGTTCCTGCTCAGCTTTGCTGACACCCTGCCTTCATCTTTAGGTTGTCGCTTTAACCTGTATCTTCCATCGGGAGCCTCAGACGCTTATTAGCGTATATCATCATAGGCAAGGCAGGTCTCCGGTTCGGGTCCGTGTAACTCCAACTCGGACGGTAATGCTGTGCATGATCTCCGAGGTGCGCGGGGTGCGGACCTAGAAATGCAGATAGCGTGCTTACTGCCTACCAGGGTTTACTGTACGGAGGTTAGAGATTACCTTACATGTGACGGTACGTATAGATATTGGGGCGGGGCTAGGGGAACCTTAGCCAGTAGTGAGTTAGGCAGGCGACTACTTATGTGCAAGCCAGTAAATGGAGTGAATGAATGATGTCTAGAATGTGTGTTGTATTAGTGAAGATGTGAAGGATGTCCGGAAACAAACGTGGGTAGGGGATGCCTAGGTCGGTGAGTAAAATATACGTACCTCAGCCGTTTTTGAGACGCGTACGTAGGTACCTAGTTAGTTGACGCCAAGTAAAAGTTATTTAGTCGGGTATTCCTGCCTTCAAAAAGCTTCAACGGCTGTCCCTGAACATCTTCCACTTCGGGGGAAGCTAGGTATAAGCACCACTCAAGCGGGTTGGGACAAATTCTTTACAATGTGACTTCTACATTGGCGAGCAGGCCCATACATGCTACGTAGCCTTAATGAAGCCCCTGTCACTTTAATACCTGAGTGGCCGGGGACTTACTGCTAGAGACTCGAGGTCGATTACCTTCTTAGTCCTAGCTGAACATTTGAGGGTGACTCTGTGGCCACCTGAGTACTGGGTAGGTGAGATCCAGTGAATCGGGACCGATTTGCGGGATAAGATGCCGGCATGCATAACATCCTGAGCCTGGCTTCTCCGCCTCTAAGATCTCGATTAAAGAGAGCAGCTAAGGTTAGGTACTTATGCGCGACCCCTCATTTTACCAGAAGAACCCGGCGACCTATCGCTGTCGCCTCGAACCGTGGTTGCCGCTTATTAGCCCCCAAACATCATCAACTGCGTAGCACACCCAGGAAAACTCTACAAAGTACTTACCTAATAGGTATTCTAATATGATTTATAAGCTTTACGCTAAAAAATAACTTGAATCTCCCAATGGAATAAGGGACGAACAGATACCGCTACCAAATTAAAGAGCATGGCGTGAGAAAGAACGACCACCTTCGGCTCCACAATAAGGGGCTCTCCAGACACCAATGATGATATAACGAGGCCCCTCAAGATAATGGTGCTTCTTTTGGCCTCAATGCTTTTGGTGTATATGCAGGCCAGCGTTGCAACCATATGATAGCGATAGCGAGTGCACGAAATCATCAATCATCACCAACGTCTTTGGCACCAGACAATTGAACTAGGGGTTCCAGTTTCTAGAGTACGAAGAGGTATGGAGGAACCATGTTCAGGATACGGACCAATAGATGGAAGCATGCAGCAGTCATTTGAAGCCTGGCAAGTGCATAGTGTATGTGATGTTTAACCCGCGGGGATGAACGGCAGAAGAATACATCTACAATCTGGTCACAGCAAGAGATGGGCCACGCCTGGGCATGGCAGGGATCAAGGCGTCAACTGTCATCAGTCCCAAGAAAGTCAGCTGTAGAACAGTGCGGACAGTTCCCTCATATAATCTACGTAGCCATCTCTGAGGAAAAAGAGCATACGTACGATATCACTGATTGCCGGGATGTTCTGGGTATCCCATGTCGTCCGTACTACGTAGTGGGGGTTTCATTTAGGGTTACCTCGCTGTTTCGAGTTCTGTCGCCTCTTCAGCTTTGTTTTTCCTTGTTCATGTTAGGCGATCTCTAACATACAAACTTATTACTAATCTCATGTCGCTCTGAGGTTCTGTCTAGCTCGCACGACGCGTGTTCGGTGTGTTGTTTCATTACCTAGAGGGGGGTATAAATATCCGGGGCTGGGATTCCTTCAGCCGCAGGTTTCTTCAGCCGCAGATTCTGCCCTTCTCGAATGAGATTGGACCGCGAAAAGGTTGATGCGGTGAACAACTCTTAGTTCTCTTGGCTCGGGCCTCAGCCATAAAGGATCTAAGAAGGATTCTGAAGAAACCATATGTTCGGGCTGTACAGGGCCGACCGGAAACATTGAAGCCGCTACCTTAACCGAGCGCAACCAAGTGCACCTTATCCGTCATTGGCGGCACAAACACCTATAATGAAAGGAACTATCTACTACTCGTTACAATCTAAAGCTTGATGGAGAGTTACAAACATGCTGTAATATCATTGGAGTGCCTCAGTGTTTTTCAAATACGATTTAAACGAAGTGTTCTTCAAGGAGACTCATGCAAGGTTACGAGGCCACGAGGCCGTGAGGCCGTGAGACTGTAAGGCTCGTTCAGTACGAATCATATCCTCTTTTCAAGGGCTCTTGACATGGATAGTGGCTTAGATGTACATATCAACCAGGGCCCTTGGCTGGCCTCAAGCTCCCCGGCCATCTCATGAATGAAGGGTAAACAGAAGGTAAATCAAGGTGATGTAATACGGAGCTTCTAGTCCAGGTAGACAGCTCCTGAGCAGTGCTGAAGGGAAACGTCGCGCTTTTGAAATGAGAGGTAAGTCGTTGGGTTGCTATGCGATAGAGACCCAAACGCCTTATAGCCTACGTAATCGAAATGCTGTAAATTTCCACATCATTGTTACCAGTACTTTCAACCGCTCCGAATGTCAAGCGTACTTTTGAACAACTAAATATGCGAAGTTCTAAGATCCCTGCGTCAATCATTTTGATATGTTGTCGTCGTGTAGAGACTGTTGTGGTACGAAACTAAATCTTCGTGCAGGCTTCTTGGTCCAATGTCCTTTCACGACATAGCCACTCAAATGTCGATTATTTACAGGTAAATTACGAAGCTCTAATATGGGGCCTGGATGGCCTCGTGCGTCTAGCATGGGGTTTACGAAAGTCCCACGGCTCTCTCCCTTGGCATTTACGAAGTGGGAGTTTTCTCGAAGCCATATATTCTGCGAATTGTCCGTGATAAGATCCCCGTCCCCGTTCCTGCTCACTATATATCATATTGATCTCGTTTACTCTTTCATATCCCTCCGCAGCTGACTTGCTAACGCGGACAAGGTCTGTTGCCAGGAAACTTCAGAGGTAGAAGCGTGGCGTAACTGACTTCGTATTAGATCTCTCTGTAACCTGGAATATTTCACCTGTTGCATGTTCGTCTAGCCCGTGATTCACTGTAACATTGCTGTGGTGCGGGTGCCATCCGGATGCGCACATGTTGAGCAATGGTCATTGTCCGAAGGGCGCACGATACAACAGTCAAGACAACTCTCAGGTGCTGTACCAGTATCAAGACCTGACGTACAGCCCGGTAGACACTAGTCAGAACGGGACTCCTCAGGTGCTATACCACCATCAAAATACGACGTATGGCCCGGGAGATATTGGTCGGAACGGGATTCCGGCGATGCTCCAGAGTCCAGACATCGGGAACAACAACCAGCTGCCATACCTCTATCCTAGCACGATGTATAGGCCGGGAGGCATTAGTCAGGACGGCACACAGGGGGGGTACCAAGCTTCGCAAATGAACCTATTTGATGGGATGGTCCCGATGAATGAAGAACCCACGGGAATATCATGCGACAATCTCAATGCTTCGGGGTACGACGCTCCAGCGGCTAGTCCTGGGCCTTTGAAGAACTACCCAACTCAGTCATATCCGCCACAGCGCGGCGTCTCGGGACAGCACATTTGCGAAAAGTGCCCTAAGGTCTTCACACTTAAGAAAGACTTGGAGCGCCACCGTAAAAACTTGCACAGGGAGGAGAATGATCCGGTTTACCGCTGTCGGTGCGGAAAAGTAGGGGCAAGAAAGGACAATCACCTTCGACATGTTAATACGTGCAAAGCTGACCAAGGCTCTCCTTATACCTGCATCTGTAACATTGCTCATGTCGAAAAGAAGGAACATCATGACCATGTCAATGAATGCGGCGGCAGGTGTTAGCATGAAATCGGTCGTCTCCTTGCTATGTTCGTAGTCGAGTGGAACATTGTCAAGTTGAGATCATCAGACAACTTTGCATTAGACACGTTATATTGACTAGCGTTGATCTAGTTCTCGAATTAGCATCACTTGTTTGAAGCATTGACGATGTGAGAAGTGTTTGTGCGTGTGTGGGAGGTGGGTTGGATTGTGGGAGGAGTAACCCAGGGATATATACAGGAATGATGAATGATTTACTCGGAAGTTGAGCCTCATTCTCTGGTATCTTCGCTGATGATTGATCATGCAACAAAGTCCTAGGCAAGACTGTTGGGTGAGTGACTAGGAGATGAACAATGCTTGGGACAACTGTCCTCTCAGATGAAAGTCTGTGTCCAACTAGAAATCTCTTAAAGAAAGCTCTGGCCAGGAAGTACTACATTTTATAAGCGTGAGAGCGGGGCAAGGCATCCATTAAGTAGTCCACCTGCGTCTGCAGCCCTTTTTGCCTTGGGATGGTCACCAATTAAGCAGCTGAAGCACGTCTTCCCAAGTGCCCTGTATTCCATAGCACCAAGTTATACGACGTACAAACTGACGAAAGAGAGGGGTGCATTCATATAGTCAAGTGCATAATTAAGTGCTTGCATGGCCTTTGAACTACTAATTAGCATACTACTTGCTGCTGATGTTTATTTATTATTGCCGTAAATGTAGGTAATGGACAAAACGGAAGCATGTTTGATTATGAACGGGGAAATTGATGGCATACTTAACCAAAAAGGGTGGCAGACGCAACAATGCAGGACTGGGGCCTCTGGTGACATTTGAACGCCTCTAGCGCGACTTGGAAGGCATCCATCTAGCAGGTCGGATAAAATATTACGTTAGTTATTGTTAGGAAATAATTCAATGCAGGCTTACTGAGCATGACAAGGGGCCCTTTATAAGCCCCTTCGCCGCGGAACGCGCGCGGAGGGATTTCCTCGTCACCTCACTTTCCCACCTCCACGAAGGGGTGGTTTTTAGTCGTGGTCGGAGGCTTTTTATTTAAATGCTAGCAAGGCTCTTAACAAAAGGCGCCCGGGCTCAAAATGCCCAATCCTAGTCGGGTAAGCCCGTGTACGAATGAAAGACAAAGACCTAATGTTAAGAGTGGCCTAGCAGCCTTGTCAACTATTATAGCAATACATAAAGATCTCGTAATGTGCTAGACTGAGCATCCAAGGCTTGGAGACGCACATATGTATGTACGTACCTCTAAGCATGCTACAACATTTGCGTCGCCGTATGCCAGTGGCTATGGCATGACAGCCGAAGAGAAGAATTATTAGATGAAGAGAACCTTGTTTCTAAGCCATCGAGCATAAGCCTTTGTCACATCCGCTTAGCTAACCCGAAGGATTACTTCTTCATAACCCCCTTATAGACCTAGACGTCTCAGCTATCAAGCTAATTACCCGCATACTACTTAACCGAATAGAACAGCCTATACTCGACCAAACGAGAGGGAAAGATCGTCTATCCAGATTCACTTAGCTGACCCTGAAAATCAGTTTTCATGGGCCCTAATCATCGCAATTCGAAGTTTTTTCTAACCCCTCGTTACGTATTAAACTGTCTAGGAATCCAAGTTCGCGAGATAATCCATAGTCCTGCAAAGGGCTTCAGGACTGTTTCTGTATTTCTTTTTCGGCTTTTGATGCTTCAAACCCACTTACCCGATAGAACTATAAACGATAACCCTTGGGATTCCAACGTTTTCGCCAATTCAGAACTTCATCCGATGACCCGATGTGCAAACAAGCCATTCGTGAACTATCTGGGCTGTGAATACTCAAGGTCGAATCTTCAGGATTGACTTGCAACCAAAACTGTTCCTTGAAACTCCGACATAGAAAGGCCCCATAGAGATTTCCCATATACGTGGGCACTGGAGGTAATCCATCTGGCGGGCTAATTCTCAATCTCTTGTTTCCGTTGGTCCGCAACGAGAATTGCCCTTTAACTAAACTTTCGGAATCAGATAATACATCTAACGATTCGAGAATCTTGTCTATCAGAATTGGTCGATTTCCTACAATTCGAGTGATGGTGGATTCAGCATTGCGAGTCTCGTCTTCGAGCAGTGCCACGATAGATCTGGCTATATTTTTTGGTAAGTGTAACTGCATTCCTAGAACCCGAGCAGCATCGTGTTGAATGATATCATCTGCATCGGCGAGCAATGGCACGAGTGCCTCAACGACATTCTTTGACCAGTTCGACTTCTGTTTCAGGATCTCAGCGATGGTATGTACAACTGAAGGATCCAAATCTTTAATCAGTGATACCAAAGCTGTACTGGCCTCATCTGATAAATTTAATTGCTTTCCGAGTGTTACAGCGGCGCGTTTTCGAACATGTGGATCCCAGCTTTTTAGCATTGTCGTAAGAGCTGCAATTGTCCTTTCTGGTAAGTTGAATTGACTAATCAAGGCAGAAGCAGCAGCAGATTTTTGTTTTTTATGTCCTTTTTCAAGTAGTTGTGTAAGGACTTCAATATCCAATTGGGATAAGCGCTCTTTTTTCCCTAGGGCCCAAGCAATCGTATCTTGGGTGTCAAACGTCACATGCTTGAGCACTCCCACCAGAGCTGTTGTGATCCCCTTCGGTAGCCGCGACTGTTTTGCCAAGATTGCAGCGGCTTTTCCACTAGTATCCCCTTTCCCATTCTTTAGCAAAACTATGAGAGCTTCGGTAGCTTTTGTTGACAAGTTTGGTTGGCTTGCTAAAACTTCTGCGGCATAGCCTCGGGACTGAAAACTCCTACTTTCTAGTTGTTGAATAAGAGTTGCATTAGTCTCTTCTAATAAGTCTGAATGCGCCCACAGTACTTCAAAGGCTTTTTCACGAGTTCTCGAATCCTCGTCTTTGAGCAGTGCTATAAGACTTGCCGTGAAGTGTCCCAAGTTTGATTGCTCGCTCAAAGCTCTACTCGCGTGTTCTCGAAGGTTCCCATCTTTAAGTAGTTGTATAAGAACCATAATAGTCTGTTTTGGCAAATTCGATTGTTGGTTTAAAGCCATAAAGGCTGTGTACTGGATGCTTGCGTTTGAATTTTCAGTAAGGGTTCTGAGGGTCGTTACGGCTTTCGTTGTTAACTTCGACTGATGGGCTAAAATTTTGGCAGCCCTCTCTCGAACAATAAAATGCGCGTTTTGGAGCAGTTGTACAAGGGAGGTGATAATTGGCTCTGGCAAACTTGCTTCATTTCGCAAGGCGTCGAGCGCGATTTCACCATTTTCTCCCAAGCCGATCTCTTGAAGCAAATATACGGAAGCTTCGGCGACCTGTATTGATAAATTTGATTGCCTTGCCAGGATGATTGCAGCGTTTCTTTTAGTCCGGTTGTCCGCGAAATCGACCAGTGTTGCGAGGATTGTAATCATCTCTCCTGATAATTCGGTTTGCTCTTTCAGGAGCCCCGCGGCGAAACCTGAAACACTATTATACGTATCACTGCCCACGTTACTTAGTAATGCCTTGAGGGTGGCGGTAGTTTCTTCTGGCAAATTCAATGAGTTTTCTAGGGCTTTGGCAGTTGCAGTGGGGTCTTTGGCTGTTGCATCATTTCGAATCAGTCTGACCAAAGTCGAGACGGCTTTCTCTGGTAAGTTCAATTGTCCTCCCAGAGCTTCAACAGCAAGAGGTTTGGCATTCGTATCTCTTTCAATCAGGTCCACCAGTTTTGTGACGGCGCCCTCTGATAAGTTCGATTGATTTACTATAGCTTCAATGGCTGCTCGATATACAGCCGTATCCGCATGTTCTAATAGTGACGTGAGACAGATAACTGTCTGGTCCGGTAAGTCTGGTTGGTTTCTGAGAGCTCCAATAGCGGCAAAAACGACCTCAGCGTCTGTGTTTGTGAGAAGCTTCTCGAGGTATGTGATTGTCTCCATTGACAGATATCTGCCAGGATAACCAAGTGAACGTACGATAGAGAGTCTCTGACTTCGATTACTTTCCTCTAAGGCGTTGTGCAAGGCTGTATGTGGAAACTCGGATTCAGAAGTCAAAAGCGATCGTCCTGTTAAGTCATACTCATAGAGCAGCCATTGTGATAAGTTTGATTCCAATGTTAAGTCACACTCAAAGAGCAGCCATTGTGATAACCTTGATTCCAAATTCGGTCGAGCCTCCAGGTACGCCGAAGGATCTGTTTCGCTTAAGCAATGCATAACCAGCCGTTGGTGTGCGGGCCCTATAAGATCGAGTGGTATTTCCTCGATTGACTTGAAGAAGTCCGGTACTTCCTTGCCAAGTAATCCCGCAGCAAAGCGCCACATGATATCGTAGCGTGCGGTGTACTTGAACTCCTGGAGAAAGTCGTAGGCACTTGTCTTGGTCTGGCTTTCTTGATCCTCTAAGTAATACTCGATATCTTCTCCCGTCCGCCAATGCCAGACAAAATACTTCGCTGCAAAGTACTCTTGATAAGTCAGGTGTAAGAAGTGATAACTTCGCTTCGTCAATTCGATCGAAGGATCTGAAGTTCGTAAGAATGAGACTTTTTCGAGCAACTCATTCAGTGTGAAGTTGTCGTCCTGGGGATTAACATGCTCCAGGACGACGTCTCGATATTCAGGTTCAAATTCAACCAAGTTGTGATACATTCCGTTAAATGCAAGGCATTCAAGAAGCTTCGTTATGGGGTTGATGTAACGGTTCATTTCTTTTGGTCCAACTTTCTCAACCTTCTCCTCTTTCAGCTTCCCAAGCCTTTGGACGTCTTTTTTCCAGAGGCGTTGTTCGATGGCCTTATAGATTTCCGTCATAGTTTTCAAAGAATCAGTTTTAACGTCTGGTTCTTCGTCCCATATAAGGCAGAGAGCATCCAGTTGAATCGGGATCCGAACAAGACTGTGAACAAGCCTATGCCTCCGAAGAGATGAACTAATCTGTTCGACTTTCTGTGGTGCTTCGAAGGCTGCTTTAAGATAGTCTATGATTTGGTCAGGGTAGAATCCAATTGTTTCTAATTTGAGATCGAAACTCAAGTAGTTGGGAAGCTTTACAGATGGTCGGCAAGTAATAATAACATTGGGCCGCTGTAGGAGAAACTGGAGGAATAAATACACCTCACTGCTTTGATATAAGCCCTCAGAGATCTCGTCGAGACCGTCGAGGACAAATAAAGTCCTGGCATATTTGGAGTTATGTAACGCATTTTCTAGCTCTCTGGCAAGATCTTGACGCTTCGGCGTATTATAGAAGAAATCCCTGATGAATAAGCCTTCAAGCGTGAAGCCTTCCTTAGGCTTTTGTTTTAGGTTTCGTAAAGGCACCCATAGTATACGATCGAATAGGTCTCTCCATATATGACGATTAATAAAGTCGTGAACGATTTTTTTACACAAGGTAGTTTTTCCAACTCCTGCTCGCCCTCTGATCAGGATTCGTCTTGGTTGTATCGTGTTGCCGTCGGGTCTCTTGCGTGAATCAAAGATTTTTACTAGCTCGATTTGAACGTTCTTATCCGGTGTTTCGACTTCAAGTCGAGCAGTGAGTGCAAATGGAGAGCGTTGTGTATACTCTGATACTTTCCTGGACTGTGCTGCGTCTTGGAATGGCTGCTCTATAATAGCAAGATTGATGTAGCACTGACCCATTGGGAGCTCTTTGTTCGAGAGCCGTTCAATTTTGAGCTTGTGTTCAGCGTAGTGATGCTTGAGGATCCAGTCGTCTGATTCCCAGAGGCATACTATTCCTGTATAAATAATTAGCAAACTCCTAGTTTGAGTTTGCACAAATTAAAATTCCATATTAGGCAGTACTCAGTTAAGCAATTTGGATCACTGGCTAGAACTTCAATAAATTACATGGGAAATGTTATTACGAACCCTTCCCCTGTAGTGTCTTCCGCGCATCATCGGCTAAAATCTTTATGCGAGAAGCTACCTTCTTGAAATCAGCATCATTCGGGTTCCCATATTTATTGAGCATCGCGTGTCGAACCGTCAGCGAGAACTGACGTAAGCCTTGAAGGCTAGCCGAATGTTTTGGAACGAGCTACTACGGTAAGCGCTTGCGACATACGTTTGGAATACAAACTTACGATTCCGGATTCCCTGCCTCCTAGTTCCTGAACGAAGGCACGTGGTAGGTTTCTCATGACTTTCCTGAAGTCTGTTTGGCGAGTTTCGTAAAAACATATCATGGGAAACTTGAATGCTTCTTGCTCAATCAGTTCGCGGAAACGCTGCACAAGCTCATCAAGCTCTCTTCTTCCATCGTCGCTATTTCTCAGATACTTCACCATTTCATTGGATACTTCGCCGCCCATTGACTCTGCAACAGCGATTCGCAACTGGGTCGCATCGTAGAAGGACGCATGACTACCTTGGAACGGTGTGCCCAGGAATGCAATACCAGCAGTGAATGTGAGCATGTTCTTATACTCAGGGACCTCTTGTGCCCGATGAAGTGCCTTTTAAAAGTTAATTCCGCTTGACAAATTTGATAAAATATTTAGTGCGAACCTTGATAAGCAGCAGACCACCAAAGCAAGAGGCGACGAAAATAATGGGATCGTTGCTCTCATTCTATTCGCGCGTTAGTTTATGACGTTGCTATAGAAATCGAGGAAAATTACTTCAGATCTTTGGATGCGTAAACTTTCCAAAAGTCCATCAGCATGACCCAAGAGAGTGTCGTCTGGCGAGTCATGGTCGTAGTTCGCATTCCAGTCATATGTAGAGATGCGAGCATTTTTTATAACGCTAGGAAGCATTTCCTCGTCCTTCAGCCAGTGAACTTCAAGAGTAGAGTCGCCGTCCTTCCATGCCACCCACGTTTTTGGCGAGTGAGTATCCAAGCCATGGATTGCAACGATTCTGTAACTCATTAGCTGGCTCGGGTAGAGCTGGTATGTGATAGACTAACTCTATTTCCGTTTTGATGGAGTTATCACCTGGACGGGGGTACACTTGTTGTAGTCCGAGCCTTCGTGGCTCCGCGTTTTTGGACTCTTGGGGATTATTTGTGCTATTTGCTGGCTGCATGGTGTCACTCTTCGCTGACATATTGAGTGGCCTCGCCGTACTGCTGGCTCGGTAAACCCGAGCCAGGCGTTGCAGTCAAGAAAGACGAAAGAGTGATGTTTTGCAAAAGTTTTCGTGGAAGCTAAATTAACAGCTTATTTAGCCGGAATCTACAATGCGGTGTGGGGAAAAGGTAATGAAATCTCATTCTCTCATCGGATAATAAACAATATAACAAGGCATATTCTGCTCACCGAAATCTGCAGCTCTTTCGGTTGCCGTAGCCCAAGCTGACTGCATGTTAAATGGCTATGAACCTCGCAAGTGGTCAACATACACACCGCCACGACAGGCAGCGTTGCAGCTTCCACCCATTAATAGTAACATTAGAAACTGCCGATTGGCTACATGCATGCAGTTTCTTACACGACCGTCTCTGATGGTAAACAGTCGACCGCTCTGTTCCCCAGTCAGGCTCGACGCCACCGTGCTCAGCACATTTTGGACGCCTTATCTCGGACCAATGAGCCTCTTCGCGGTAACGCTCAGCATGCCAGCGACTAGGCATTCTGTCCAAAAGCCCAGCGGTTCGCCCTGCTATCTGGCTGATACCCTGCTTCGCCTCGTGACTCAGTGGGAAACATTTGCAATTCACTTCCTGGCTGTCTGCTAGGTTGTGTACAAAACCAAAATGCCTACTCATCAAAAGATAAGATAAACATGATATCAAATCGTTTCATTAGTAAGTTTATGCAAACTACGAAGAATTAACTCATCTTTTGCGCCGTTGGAATCAGGCGTAGATAGATCAAATGGGGGACCTGCCTTATGTATATAGCCCTCTAGTCGCAAACTCCATTCGACTCGTTAATTTCAACGTCACTGGTGGCCTTTCTGTCGCCCTCAAGACAGTCAACATTAACGAGGCACCACCGTACTTCGCTCTCAGTTACGCCTGGGATATCCAGACAAAAATTTTACCTATTGAGGTAAATAGGCAAGGATTCTCCGTAAGCTCAAGCCTAGCCGATGCTATTCTTAGATTGCAAAGGTTGACAGTTGACGATTCTTCATTAAATGGGCGCGTTGAATGGGTATGGATTGACAAGATATGCATCAATCAAGAAGACCTTTCAGAGCGGTCTAAACAGGTTCAGATGATGAATAAAGTCTACTCCCAAGCTATTAGAACAGTGGTATGGCTCGGGCCCGACGGTGATGTGTGTTCGCCGGCATGGCAATTAATTGACCAGATATATGGTATCTTCCGGCGAGGAAATCCGGACGCCAAATTCATGGCTGATATCCCTTTCCGGATGTATTCAGATCAACATCACGAATTTTTGGGGCTCCCAAAATGGGATAACGAAGTGTGGCTACATCTGAGAAGGTTGTTCAAAATGCCGTGGTTTAAGAGAACATGGATCATCCAAGAAGTAGCTCTCTCACAAGAAGATCCGATTCTTCTCCATGGTCGGCACAGATACCCATGGTATCGTCTTGGATGGGCGTCGTCCTGGTTGCGACGCAACGGGTACTTGCGACTTGCGCAAATTCCTAACATGATGCATAACGTCGATACGATATCGAACGTTCGACGATCTAGAGCCCGCTGGCGCCTGGATGCGCTGCTGGTCACAACTTCCATAAAGTTTCATGCCACCGACCAAAGAGACAAGGTTTACGGCCTCCTCGGCTTGGCTGCGGAAAGCCAAGATCCTACGCGTCTGCCAAAAGCATTAGTTCCAAGTTACGAACTAGAGGTGACCGAAATATACACAAAAGTCGCCCTCTTCTTCATTCAGGAATACAAATCTCTTGCCGTTCTCACTCGCGCGAGTGGAGTATCCGACGATTTATCCTGGGCTCAACGCAGGCACCGGCTCGAGCTGTTACCTTCGTGGGTTCCAAACTGGTGTGATTATTGTGTTATTGAGAGAGAAGTTGCTAGATTCCTTTCCTGGCTTTCCCATCCCAACACTGCGGACGCAGTGACACTAGGGTTCCCGAAGCAATATAACGCATCCTGTGGGCTTCCCGTAAAGCTTTTTGAGTGCTCTAATCCATCCATCCTCAGGCTCGGCGGCCTAAAGGTTGACCTTGTCGTCAAGACAATTCCTTTCGAGGATGAAAAGAAGTGTCCCAGAGAACGTGACGGCGGTTCTACCTTTCTACAGCTTTGGAAGGTGGCACTTCCATTTCTACTAGAGGGGAAACCTATCGCGAGCTGGATAGCCCCCTGGATTAAAACCACGACAGCAGAACAGCACCTCATCTGTGGCAGAACTCCGGAACAGATCTTCAAGGATGGCGTGGCGTACTTGTATCATGTCTTGTCCAGCGATGCGTGTCACCAGTCATACCTCAACGACGGCCAAGAGATTACAGGACTATTGTGCGACCTGTCAATGGATGGCGATCCTGAGGCCTACGCTGCATTGGCCAGCAATTTTTGCCTCGGCAGGAAATTCATTGTGACTCTTGAGGGACGTATGGGGATTGGTCCGACGGGGACACAGCCGGGAGATTTGATTTTCGTGATTTTCGGAGGGGGAGTGCCATATATTCTCAGAAAGCAGCAGAGCGGGTTCCTTTTTGTTGGTGAATCCTATATCCATGGATTGATGAACGGTGAGGCAGTGCAAGCGTGGCAACGAGACGAGCTAGCGGAGGAAATCATTGAATTGAAATAAAAAACAATAGACGTAAATTTGGTTGTAGTTCATCTGCAGGCAGAGACCAATATTTACACTTCAAGCAGCCAGCAGGGATATCCTAATCGAAATCAACACGGGTATCTTTCCTCTCGGGTGTTCTCAATAGAACTGAAAAAGAAGCTAGACTAACAATGAATAAAGCGCTGTTTATCTATGATTACAAGGAGGTATACGGTACAAATCAAACTAACAGCCCCTTTTCTTTTACTCCCCCTTTCCCATCGCACGCACATCCCAAGGACCCAACAGAAAGAATAGAATAACAAGGTATCAATCGACCCAGGGAAGACAAACGCCCCCTTATCCCATCAACCCTTCCTCCAAACGCCCTTTGTAAATGCCACTTAACAGTTTTCCGTGACTCTGAGTATGTACACCAGTGACCATCATCAACGTAGAACTAGCCAGCGTCTGATAGCAGCAGACAAGCGACCCTTGAAACATAGCCGGAAAACCTTCGAACAGAACCACCAAAACAGTGAGACGGGGAGAAAATACCACCAGCAAAGTTTCCAGTACATCGTTTTCTAGCTAGGCGTGTTTCTGGTCTCCCGCTGGCGCTTGACGACGTAATACGTGATCAGGCTCTTCGGGTCGTCGCGGACCGTCTTCATGGATTCCCAGAACTTCGCATCTCCGAGGCGCGCATGTAGCGCGACGCATAATTGCACCGCATCCATGCGTACGCCGCTTTCCTTGCTCTCCAGGCACCGACTCGCGAGGCTGGTGAGGCCCGCGACTTCACGCTCTGTGGGTACGAAGGAGGGGCGTGAGTCAATAAGCTCCTTCAGTACATGTAAGCCCATGCTCAGGCCGCGGTAGCCTGCCGTGTCGAGATCCATCTGCCCAAGAGAGCGCGTCATTGTTACGGTGATCTCGTCGGCATCGCCAATGTGAACCAACTCATCGGCAAGAAGTTCGAGTCCGGCTACGATGTGCGTACGGGCATCATAAGAGCTTCGTGTGTGCAGCAATGATTCTAGACCGCGTGAGACATGAGGCTGAAAGTCGTCGCTGTGTAGTTTGAGTAGAAGTTTTATGGTAGCGAGGACCTGTGCTTTGATGTCTTGTACTTTCTGAGCGGCAAGACCATCAAGAGAGGACTCGAGATACTCAAATAATCCTACTAATAGAGTGTTGAATTTTTCGTCGTTGAAAGGTAATTTGTCTTCGCGAATCAGACTCTGTAACTTGCGGAAGCCATGAACGTCCAGGGTTCTGCCTTTCACGCGTGTGATACCACTATCGAGAAGACGAGAATTCTGGCGTGTCTTGTCAGGAGAACAAGGCGGGGTTATGCCATCAACCTCTGGTGGGGCTTGAGAAAGCTTGGTCAAATCTTCGTTGACCGGGATATCTTCAAGTGCAGGCCGTTCAGTAGGCTTCTCCGGTTGCGGCTTCGGCGTCGTTCGATCTTCCACAAAGGGATCTTCGTACACTTTAACTGGCTTCGGTGATGTTGATTCAAGATGATTGGTCGGGAATATACTCTCGTCTTTAGGCAAAGCCACTATTGGCGGCGGCTCAACTCGTGGTGAAGGGACAGCTTCTTGTGATGAAGGAATAGCTTCTTGTGGTGAAGGAATAGCTTCTTGTGAAGGTTCCAGTGACGGAGAAACCACTTCCGGCGAAGAGTTATGAGTGATGTGAGGGGGGTCATCTTGCTCTGATACAATAATTCGGAGTGCTGAGGGTTGCAGGCTTTCTTTCAAGCTTTCAATAGATGGCGCATCAACAAAGGTAAGATTCTCATCCTTGGAAGGGCTACTTGATGGATGATGGCCAAGCGTTGTTTTGGCTTTGGTAGGACTTGGTCGCGGAGACGCGACAGAGCTGTTCGCCGGTGCTCTTGACGGCGTATGAGTGCTAGCGCTCGATTCACTTGCAGTTGTAGCATGACCTGGGCGAGTTCTTGGAGCCGTTCTCCTGGGGGACCCTGATATTGTCTTGGGGGTTATAGTTTTCGACTTGACACTTTCCGGACTTGACCGCTCCAAAGATGGCCCGTCATGGGTTCGAACGGAATATGGTCCGGCTGTGGCAGGCCTGGCCGCTATCTCGGGCCGTCTCCTGGCTGGTCGCATGGGCGCCACGGACATACCACCATGTGACTTTAATGAGGACTCTGGACGAGCTCGAGTTGCGGGTTTCGACGACGATGCCGAAGCGGCCGTGCCAGTAGGAGCGGTCCGTACTGGAGATATTGTCGCCATTGCGGAGCCTGGTCTTGCTGGGAGATTTTTAGTAGTAGCCAAAGCCCTCTTCTGAGCCATCATTGCCTCACGTAATGAGGGCTTCGAGCTACCCATAGTGCTCTTAGAAAGACCCAAACCAGGACGAGCAGCTGGTTCCGTCCTCTTCGGCTCGTTCGGATTGCTTGCGTCCTTCTGAAGTAATTTCTGTGCTGTAGAGTCAAGATTATCCATAATTGTTACGGCCCTGGTGGACCAAATGGCCGCAAATGCCCAATATGTGGACCGCATCTTCTCACGGACGCCTGGATTTGGGTCATTAAGACCCTTTTTGATGCATTTCTCGATCAAATCTACGCCGCCTCCATGTTCAAGATGGCTTTTGTGATGAGCCTCTTTCTTCAACAACGTCTTCAGCCACCCGGATACGTAAACCCGCGGTTGAACATTCTTATCTTGACAGGCAGCCCATATATGTTGCATGATCCTAACAGTGTATGTTGTCCTGCCAACCAGTGTGTCAACGGCCGTGTTCGCGAGTTGCGAGCTGATCTTTTTCGTGGCCGCGCAAAGCTTGATGAATGTCTGCATCAGTAACTCGACCATTGGGTCGATTCCGGGGCCAAAGGTAATGGCTAGATCCTGAACCAAAGCACAACCCTCTTTAGACAGACTTGTCCGTAGTGAATTGACAGCCTTGATAATGCCATCCAATAGACCACGACAGCCAGATACAAGGAGATCGGGATAGTCTGTTGAGGCGTTCCCAGCAATAAGCCTTCGTAACTTGGTCATACTCTCTTCTCGCTTCATCCAATTCTGTTCCGACTCTTTACCTTCGAACCACTCATGCATGCCCTTGATGATTTCATCGAGTTCTCGTTGAGTGTTCACGTATGTAGGCTCGACCGATTCCGTCTTTGCTTCCGTAACCATAGGTGTGGTTGGCCTGTCGATCATATGTGATGAAGCGCTTGCTGCCAGATTTGGTCGAACTTGCATAGCGGATGCCGGGCGAGATTCGGGATCAGCCTTCGCACCCGTGGGGTTTAACTCTTTTACAATCGCCGATTCTATGGCTGGACGTATTTTAAAGTTCTTCAATTGCTTCTTCAGGTCCGACTTTGCCGCGTTGGGCGCATCCCTACGACAATGTTAGAAGCTCGGATGGAAACACCGTTAATACATCACGCACCTGAAAAGCTCGATGACGGTTGCCTTAGCGGCATCGCGCACCATGCCATCCGCATCTTCCAGCAGTTCCATCAATGTCGGAACGTAGGGTCGGAATTGCAAACCATGGTCTCTATGCATCTAAATAAAAGTTAGCGCGACTCAATTTCGATAGAGTATCAACCGAGTGGATGCGCATACCTGAAGTAGCCATTGCATGCTCGATTCTTTAGCCCTCGGGTTCTTGCCGGTCATGGCAGTATTGCGAACGAATCTCTCGGCGTCGGCAGGGACTTGAGCATACATAGTCGCCATAGCTTGTAGGGCCAGGGCCCTGAACTTCTCCTTCTGGTCGCCCATCTTGTCAACGATGAGGGGCAGGGTCTGCTTCGCCTCCCTGTGCAGGTACTTCGGTTCCTGTCGCGTCAGGCGCGTGAGCAGGTGGTTGAGCGCGGTGAAGCCGGCGTTGACGAGGGCGGCGTGTTGGGAGGTGGAAGCTTGGCGCAGACCCTCAAAGAGAGGTGCGACGCAAGAATCGGGCACATTGTGCTGCTTGATGCTCGACTTGACAGCGGTGACGTACTGGACCTTGGCATCAACTGTGGTCTCTTTCTTTAGGATGGTCAGCAGGCCCTGGACCTGGTCGTCGGAGAGTCTTTCGGCCATGATCCCCAAGCATCGAGGATCTGGCAGGGCTCCGACGTTTGCGGACAAAATGCGACGATGCCGGGGTGGACGTGGTACAGTGTTGGTCGAGTGCGGAGATTTAGGGCGAGCGTCGCAAAGCAGATGCCGTTCTCTGCCTCGTAAAGGGGCGATGGAGATTGCGGCGCTGAGCAATATTTGGCTGATTTGAGGTTGTTCAAACTTCTTCGCACACTGCTTAGCAATACAGCGAACCTTGGAAGCTTGAGATGTAGTATTTTCTAGGTGAATGAGGGGTGGAGGTAGCAGCGGAGGGGAGTGGGCAATGGGAGGTTTGAAGGGAGGTGGTCAATTCGTATCATGTACTGGTTGATGGAGACTAGTTGGGTGACAACAACAAAAATATTGATTTGGTAAAGAGTGCTGACTTGTCGTTGCCGGAGTACCTTATTCCCTGCTAGGTGTGGAGAGCTAGACCAATCAATGTTTTAGACCAACACCACGTACCCCTGCCAATCCCTGTGTTGTCCCGCACCTATATTATTAGATACTTGTGATTAACCCGAAAAGCTTCTAATCGAACCTACTTACATCATACACTTTAAATATTTAATATTGAACCACGTATCGAAAAGAAACCTGACTAATTGTAATCCTCGTATTACACTCGAAAGAAAAATTGGCGCGCTTTTAAATAAGGCGACTTGTGTATATAAGTACTGCTCAGATAGACTACTTAGCGGAAGAAGGGGGGGTAGAGGTAACGGTATATTTGCGGCTCCATATTTTGAACGGTAGAAATTACGGCTCAATATTTTGAGCGGTAAATATTACGGCTCCGTTTTGTAGAGCCGCTTATTACGTGAACGGTTCCAAACCTAAGGAGCGGTTCCAAACTTAGGAGCGGTTCCAAGTCAGGAGCGGTTCCATATAAAATAATAATAGTTATACACGTAAATCTAGCGACGGCTAGAAAATGTTCCGTTAAAGTGCTAAACTACGAATTGAATGCAATAATATTCCTAGGTAAATCTAGTACGGTTACGTAGGTTTGTAGGTTTAGTACGGCTAGGATATTCCTTGTAGATAGGGATCCGTAGATTGGTTGCAATAAGTGGGCGAGGTCGTGGTGGTTTGGTTATTTGTATGTAGGTTAACGGAGCGGTTCCAAAGTCGGGAGCGGTTCCAAAATCGCGAGCGGCTCCAAGCCAAGTGAGCGGCTTATCGATACGTAACGTTTAAAAAAAATGAACGGCAACTATTCCCCTAACTTTTTAGAACGTTCTAAACTAAGGAGCGGTAAATTTGCGGTAAATTTACCGCTCCTGCTACCCAGCAATACGCGCTAAGGTATTAAGATGAGGGGCAATAGCGCCGGTACCTACCTAGGCAGATACTGCTTTAGGGCCCGTATCTGGCAAGTAACTGGTCCATCTATTATAGTGCAAACCCCAGTATTATTAATGACTACATTGATGGAGGCTGTGATTCTTGTCTTTTCGAACTGCTTCGAGATAGCGAAGGCTCATCTTACACACGACCGTCTCTCATCAATCAGCACTTGGTATTGCTTTGAATAGCTCGCGACACCGCTCTGTAGCTACTTGATGACACTCGAGTCACTTAAACTAGGTGTATCAGCTTTTTAGGTTAGGTTGATCTCAGTTGATTCGAGTTGCTGTCTCATAGCCCAGAACACCTCAGCCCTGGGACTATAAATACTGTATTTATGCCTTTACCTCAAGGCACTACACCCGTACCACTGCCAATCTTCTTTCCCGGCATGTCACCCGCAGACTCAACATCCACGTCGGCAGCTGCCGCAACACCCACACAACTTCCCGAACATCTCAAAAAGGAGGGATCAGGCGACAAAACAGCCTCATCTACTACCAACGGTGTCTCTGAATCGTCGGCCAAGGAATTTCACCAACCCCGTCTGCGACTACACCTGAACGAGCTCACAGACGCCGGGACATCAATCTTTCTATCCAGTATATCCCCATCAAGTCTCTTGCCCTCCGCGGTATCGCGGGTTCAGAAGGCCCTCTATGTCCACCCTCACCGGGAATACCACATGCCCAACACGCGCAGCGTAACGCTGATCGTCCGACCTATGGACGGGGTGGCCTACACCACAGGCATTGACCTTGACCCAGAGCAACACAAGGAAATCCATCTCTCATCGCGCTACGTAGCCTCAATCTCACCCGAGAGGCGCAGCCATGAACTCGAGGGCGTCATAGTTCACGAGCTGGTGCACTGCTACCAATACAACGGCCACGGCCACGCACCAGGCGGATTAATAGAGGGGATCGCAGACTGGGTGCGTCTAGGCGCCGGATTGGCGCCGCCGCACTGGAAAAAGGGCGAGGAGGTGAAGGGGAAATGGGACGCCGGGTACCAGCACACGGCGTATTTCCTACAGTACCTGGAGGAGAGGTTTGGCGAGGGCACGGTGAGGCGGCTGAATGAGGGGTTGAGGACGGCCAGGTACGAGGAGAAGCCCTTCTGGACACAGACGCTGGGCAGGCCCGTCGAGCAGCTCTGGGAAGACTACAAGAAGGAAGACGAGCTAAAGCGGGGCGTCCGGAGCTGAAGAAAAACGATCTGCACAAAGAAAAACTCTTAAAGATCTAGAATCTTACCCTTCTACAATACAATCTTTCTCTCATCACAAGTTTCGTATGATCATTTTTGCCTCGAATAGCCGTTTTCCCGATCGCGTCATTTATCGAAGCACGCAAGACCGAGAGATTTGCCATGGTTTATCACAGCGCGGGTCATTTTATAGGCCGTGAATAACTCCATCGAGACTAATTCAGCAAAGTTTTCCGGCCGCCATGGCCACTGGTTGCATGCCGGGGCACGAATGTCGCCATCGGGGTGGGTCATCACCCAAGCCGAAGCGGGCAGCCCAGCCAGCCCATACACGGTGTGTAGGTACTTCAATAGGTGAGGACGTCCCTAAGACATGTTGCACCAGAACTTTAACCGTCTTCTCACTTAATCCCACTTGTAACGGTCTCGCGGCGCGGCTACTCACCCAGGATGGCCGACAAAGTGTCCCAAGAAGATGCCTCTTCTAGAGAGGAAGTGGTACCGGTCAAGCGGATATGGTACCGCACGACGCTCTTCAACGCCTTCGTCATCGGCGCCGTAGGATTTCTAGCCCCCGGTCTCTGGAACGCCATGAACGCTCTCGGCGCCGGCGGCGCACAACGGCCGTACCTAGTGAACGCCGCCAACGCTCTCACATTCGGCATCCTAGGATTCCTATGCATCTTTGGCGCGCCGATCGCTAACCGCATCGGTCTCTCATGGACACTATTCCTCGGAGCCGTGGGGTACCCCATCTATTCGGCCGGCCTGTACCTCAACAACCGGTACGGCGTCGAGTGGTTGGTTCTACTAGGCGCCACGACATGCGGTTTCAGCGCCGGCTTGTTCTGGGCTAGCGAGGGCGCCGTGGCGCTGGGGTATCCCGAGCCCGGCAAGCGGGGACGATATCTGAATATCTGGCTCTGGTTCCGCACGGGCGGCCCCCTCGTCGGCGGCGCCATTGTCTTAGCCCTCAACCACAGCGAAGGCGCCAAGAAGAAGGGCAAAGTCGGCTACAGCGTCTATCTGATCTTCACCGCTTTACAAGCCGTCGCAGCACCCGTGGCCCTCCTTCTCACGCCTCCGGAAAAGGTCCAGCGCGCAGACGGGACAAGGGTCATCATCAAAGCCGAGGACTCGTTCAAGGGCGAGCTGAAGGCGCTATGGAAGGCCCTTACACGCAAGGACATCCTGCTCCTCCTCCCCGTCTTCTGGGCCGCCTACTTCAACCAGTACTCAGGCAACTTCCAAACATACTACTTCGGCGTGCGCGCACGCGCGCTAATCGGCTTCACCTCCAACTTCGGCACGCTGTTGTCCTCGCAGATCATGAGCACACTACTCGACTGGAAGCGGATACCCGTCAAGAAGCGCATCGTGTGGGGGTTCTGGTATGCCATCGTCGTGCACATCGTCGCATGGGTCTACGGCTGGGTCGTCCAGGAGAAGTACACTGCCAACCCGCCCGCCTACGACTGGGAAGACAAAGGTTTCGTCGAGGGCTACTTCGTTTTACTGCTGTGGAGCTTCGCGCAGCAGGCCCTCCAGAACTGGCTGTACTACCTCGTCTCTACCAAGACGGACAACATCTCGGAACTCACCCGATTCACCGGCATCTTGCGTGGTCAGGAGAGTTTCGCGCAGGCCGTTAGCTTCGGGTTGAATACGCGCGAGTGGGTCGGAGGACGTGTCCCCTTGGCTGTGAATACGATATTACTTGGTAAGTGAATTTTCACCTGGTTTTGATTACATATATATGCTTACACGAATACTTTTACTAGGTCTCGCTGTATTTCCTACCTGGCTAGTCGTCCGCGACCATGTACCTGTAGAAATAGTGAGGGTAGACGACCCAGTGACCCCGAACACGGAACTGGATAGTGACGTTGAGAAGACCGCCGAGGCATCTGCTGTCATTCTACCGCACGAGAAGGGAAAATTCGTCTCAGCTGAGACGAACGTGGGCCCGACTACTATGTAAATATTAGCGAAGCTAGAATCCACTGCTTAGAAATATCACGATGTTGTTCTTGAACGAACTTCCATATTGAAGCAGTGTAAGTGGTCTGCTTACGTGAATCGCTTACAAGGGGTCAGATTTCACGTGAGGACACACACCTCAATTTTTTGGACCTCACCACTTAGTCTACTAATTGAAATCATCGTTGATTTCCTTCTAAAATATTTGATTATCTATGAAAACGCAAGTTATAATATTACTGAATAAGGTAGTATTATATATCCCATCAGGGTTTTATATATTAATAATGTAGGCTAAAGTTAAGGTTATATATTTAATAAGTTAATTTATATATAAATATTAATAAGTAGGTTTTTTAAACCTATTTAATATTATAATAATATATATAAATGTTATATTATAATATTAATAAACTTTAATTTATTATTATATATTATTAGCTATTTATAATTAGTTTTAAATATTAATACTTTTTTTAATTATTAAATATATAAATATACTTTAATAAAAAATTAAAATAAAAAAAAAAACTACAAATTATTTAATAATAGATTTAAATACTTTATTTGCTTGTTTTATATAAAAGTAAATATTATTAGCTTAAAATAATTAGCTTATTATTTATTTAATTAATTAATATATTTATATATATATAAACTATAAGTTTTATTAATAATTGCTATAATTATTTTATTTTTAATTAAGTTAGCAATTTTTATATAGCTTTAATTTAATTATTAATAAGTATAAATTACTTTTTAATTATAATTATAATAAGCAATTTAATAATTGTTATTTTTATAAAAAGTATATAAAATAAAATAAATGCTAGTTTTAATTATTTAATTAAATATTAATAATAATTTTATTAAACTTTTATTAAATTAAACTAAATTAAACTAAATTATATTTTTAAATAATTTTATAATAGTTTAATAGTTTAAAATATTAAAAAGTATAATAGTTTTATAATTAAAAAGTTAGCTTAAAATGTTTTTAAAAAAAAAAAAAAATAATAAAGCTTTTAAGTTTTTTTAAGCTTTAATAATAATAAACTATTTTTAAATATTAATTACTTATTATTTTAAATTTTAATAAAATATAAACTTTATTTTATTTTTTTATTATTATTATTAAAAAAAACTTTTAATATTTTATTTTATTAAATAGTTTTATTAATTTATTAGTTAGATTATTTTTTAATTTAATATATATTAATTTAAAATAACTTTTTTTTATTTTTTAATTAATATAATAATAAACTATTTAAATATGTTTTTTTTATTTAAATATAATATTATTTTTTAATTAATTAATAATGCTAATATTATTATATAAAAAAATAATTAAGCTTTTTAAAAGCGTTTTAAGTTTTTTTAAAAAATTATATATTTAAACAATATTTTTAATAGCTTTATTTATAATAATATATTTATTTTTAAAAAAGTTTTTTATTATAACATTTTACTGCTTAAAATATTAAAAAACGAACGAACTATTTATAAATATTATATATTTAATAATTAATTTATTATTTTTTAAATTTAAAAAAAATATAATATTAATTATTATAAAAAGTTTAATATTATTATATGCTTTATAAAAATAATTTTTAATTAATTTTTTATATTTAATATATATATTTAAAGTTTTTTATAAATATTTAATTAATTGTTTTATTTTATTAATATAGCTAAATAATAAATTTATTATAAATTTAGCTTAAATAAATATAATAAAACTAATATTAAAATATATAATTTAAATTAAAAAATATAGCTTATTAAATAAAAAAATATATTTAAAAATTTTTTTTTTAATTATAAGCTTTTTTTTATATTTTATAAAATATATATTTTTTTTAATATTTATTAATATAATATATTTTTTTATTAATTTTAATTTAAATAATTTTAATGCTTTAATAATATATTAAAACTAATTAAGTTTTATATTATTATTAATAACATTTTTAATAATTTTTATATTTAAAAACTAATTTATTTAATTAAAATTATTAATAAATATTATATTTTTAATTTTATTAATTATTTATTTTAAATAATTAAAATTAAGTTTTATAAATAAAAAGTTATTTATATATAAAATAATTATTTTATTTATTTTATAGTTTTAATAAATAATATTATTTAATTTTAAAAATATAAAGCTAATTTTGTTTATAATTTTTTTAGCTTTTATTTATTATTTATGTTTAAATTGTTTTAAATTATAAAAAAGTTATAATAATTTAATAATTTTTTTTATTAATTATTAATGCTTTTTTTATTTATTTATAAAAGTTTTAAAATATTTTATAAATATTTTAAACTATTTTATAAAAATCTTTTTATATAAAAATTTATTTAAATAAGCTATAATAAAGTTTATTTAAATAACGTATTAGTTTTATATTATAATAAAAACTATTAAAATTTTTTAAAAAACTGCTTTAATTATAAAAATAAAAATTTTATTATAATTAATTCTTTTTTATTATAAAAAATTTTTAATATAAATTTTGCTTTTATATTTATTTAGTTTTTTTATAAATAAATATTTTTTTTTAAATATTTAAGTTATATTTATTAAATATTTATATATAAACTTTTTTTTATTTATAAATTTTAAAATGTTTTATTTTAAAATTTTATATATTTTAATAAAAATTATTTTAAGCTATTTTTTTTAATTAAACTTTTTAAATGTTTTTTTTAAAATAAGCTTATTAAAAATAAATAATTTAATTATAAATATTTTTAATAGTTTTTTTAAATAATTTATATAAAGATTTTTTATTTTTTAATAAATTTAAAATTAATTATATATAATTTTATAAATATAATATATATAATATTAATTTAATAAAATTTAAAATTACTATTTTTATTAATTTTTTTTTTATTTAAAAATTTTTTTATATTATTTTAATTATATTTTTTTTTTTAATTTAAAGCTATTTTAAATATATAAATTATTTTAAAATGCTTATTTAAAGCTTTTTAAATTAATATAAACTTTTTTAATAATTATTTTTTATTTATTAAAAATTATTAAAATTATTTATATAAGCGTTTTTTATAAAATATGTTTTTTTTTAACTAATCTTTTTTAATAATATTAAAATTTTTGTTTTTAATATTTAATTAGTTTTTTTTATAGTTTTATTTATATAAGCGTTATTATATTTTTTAAAACAATAAATAAATAATATTTTATAAATTAAAAATTTTATTAAAATTTTTAATATTTTTATAAAAAATAATATATAATATATATAATATTTTTTTTTTTTTAATAAATTAAATAATATAATTATTTTTATTTTTATATTTAAAAAATATTACGCTTATTTTATATATATTTAATTTTTTTATAGTTATATATATTATTTTATTAATAAAAGCTATATAATATATATTAATAATTTATAAATATTTAAATTTAAAATAATTATTTTAATTTTAATTAAATTTATTAAAAAATTATTAAATAAAAGTTATATTTTTTATAATTAATTAATTAGTTTTATTTAATATATATATAATTATTATAATATTATATAATT
>MU279123.1:0-81203 GCA_022385715.1 Xylaria cubensis | reverse complement strand
CTTTTTTTGTTTAAACATAGCACTGTTTTTTAACTAATTAATAGCGCTAATATTATTATATAAAAAGATAACTAGGCCTTTTAAAAGCGCTTTAAATTTTTTTAAGAAATTATATACTTAAATAATATCTTTAGCAGCTTTATTTATAGCAATATATTTGCTTTTAAAAAAGTTTTTTATTATTATATTTTGTTGCTTAAAATATTAAAGGATAGGCGAACTATTTATAAACATTATATATTTAATAATTAATTTGCTATTTTTTAAATTTAAAAAGAATGTAGCATTAATTGTGGCAAAAAGCTTAATATTGTTATATATTTTATAAAAGTAATTTTTAATTAATTTTTTATACTTAATATATATGTTTTAAGTTTTTTATAAGTATTTAGTTAGTTGTTTTATTTTATTAGCATAGCTAAATAATAGATTTATTATAAATCTAGCTTAAATAAATATAGTAAAGCTAATGTTAAAGCGTATAATCTAGGCTAAAAAATATAGCTTGCTAAATAAAGAAGCATATTTAAAGATTTTTTTTTTGGTTATAGGCTTTTTTTTGCTTTTTATAGCGTATACGTTCTTTTTAATATTTATTAACGTAGTATATTTTTTTATTAATCTTAATTTAAATAATTTTAATGCTTTAATAATATATTAAAACTAATTAAATCTTACGTTATTATTAATAGCATTTTTAATAATCTTTATATTTAAGAACTAATTTGCTTAATTTAAGTTATTTATAAGCATTATGCTTTTAATTTTATTAGCTACTTATTTTAAATAATTAAAATTAGGTTTTATAAATAAAAAATTATTTATATATAAAGCAACTAATTTATCCGTTTTATAGTTTAATAAATAGCATTATTTAATTTTAAAAATATAAAGCTAACTTTGCTTATAATTTTTTTAGCTTTTATTTATTACTTATATTTAAATTGTTTTAAGCTATAAAAAGGTTGTAATAGCTTAATAACCTTTTTTACTAATTATTAATGCTTTTTTTATTTGTTTGTAAAAATTTTAAAGTATTTTATAAGCATTTTAAACTATTTTATAAAAATCTTTTTGCGTAAAGATTTATTTAAGTAAGCTATAATAAAGTTTATTTATATAACGTACTAGCTTTATATTATAATAAAAGTTATTAGAATTTTTTAAAAAGCTGCTTTAGCTATAAAAGCAAAGGTTTTGTTATAGTTAATTCTTTTTTGCTATAAAAAACTTTTAACGCAAATCCTGCTTTTATATTTATCTAGCTTTTTTATAAACAAATATTTTTTTTTAAGTACTTAAGTTATATTTATTAAATATTTATACGTAGATTTTTTTTAGTTTATAAACTTTAAAGTGTTTTGTTTTAAAATTTTGCATATTTTAATAAAGATTGCTTTAAGCTACTCCTTTTAATTAAGCCTTTTAAATGCCTTTTTTAAAGTGGGCTTGTTAAAAGTAAGCAATTTTATTATAAATGCTTTTAATAGCTCTTTTAAATAATTTATATAAAAATTTTCTTATTTTTTAATAAGTTTAAAGCTAATTATATATAATTTTATAAATATAATATATATAATATTAATTTAAAATTTAAAATTGCTATTTTTATTGCTTTTTTTTTTATTTAAAAAAGAATTTTTATTACTTTAATTATATTTGCTTTTTTAGTTTAAAGCTATTTTAAGCATATAAACTATATCGGGGTACTTATTTAAAGCTTTATAAATTAATATAAACTCTTTTAATAGTTATTTTTTATTTATTAAAAGTTATTATAATTGTTTATAAAAGCGTTCTTTATATAATATATCTTTTTTTAACTAATCTTTTTTAATAATATTAAAGTTTTTGTTTTTAATATTTAACTGGTTTTTTTTATAATTTTATTTATATAAACGCTTTTTATTAAAAATTAAAATAGCTAAATATAATGCTTTATATATATTTTATTATATAATATAAAATATTACTACATTTTATTATATTTAAACTTATTTTAATATTTAATTAATATATAAATATTTAATATTTATTTATAATTTTAATACTTTTATATTATATAAAACAGCAAACAAACAATATTTTATAAATTAGGGATTTTATTAAAGTTTTTAATACTTTTATAAAAAGTAACATATAATATATATAATATTCTGCTTTTTTTAGCGAGCTAAATAATATAGTTAGTTATATTTTTATATTTAAAAAATATTACGTTTGTTTTATATATGTTTAATTTTTTTATAGCTATATGTACTGCTTTATTAATAAAAGCTATATAATATATATTAATAATTTATAAATATTTAAGTTTAAAGCAATTATTTTTGCTTTAATTAAGCTTATTAAAAAATTATTAAATAAAAGTTATAGCTTTTATAATTAATTAATTAGTTTTATTTAGTACATATATAATTACTATAATATTATATAATTAAAAAACTATAAAAAGTTTGCTTTAAATAAAAATAGCTTTAGCTTTATTTTATATAAAGTTAATAAAGCGTTTTATTATTTTATTTTAGTACTAGTTTATAAAAAATAAAGTAATTAATATAATGCTTAATTTGTTATAGTACTTTTTAAAATCTTTTATGTTAAACTTTTTTTTTCTATTAATTTAAGTTGTTTTATATTACTTTTAATAGATCTTTTTAAAAATAAATATTTATAAAGCAAACTTTTAGTTTATAAAGTTAATATACTTTTTAACCGCATTTTTAAATTTATCTTTTATTTTATAAGCTTAAAATTTTTAGTATTTGCTAATATTATTAATAATAAAAATAAAATACTTATACTTTTTTATTAATATTAGTTTAATTTAGCTTAAGTTTACTTAAATAACTTTATTAAAATAATCTGCTTATTAAATAGCTTTTTTAAAAACATTTTTTTTAGCTTAAGCATAATTATATATAAAGCATAAAAAATATTTAACTTTTTTTTTGTTTAAATTAATACTTATAGTTTATTTAATTATTTAAATAAATCTTTTTATATTAAAATAATATAACTTTTTATATTATAAAATAAGCTTATTTTATAATTTATTAATTATATATATTTAATTATTTATTATTAAATTATAAAATAAATTTATAAATATTTATATTTTATTTATTAAATTTAATATATGTTTTTATTAATTAAAAAATAAAAATATTTTTATTTTTAGTTTTTTTTAATTATATAGTTATAAAAAAAAACTTTTTTAAAAAATATTAATATTTATAATAGCTATTTTAGCTTTATTATAAAGCATATATTTATTTAAATAATTTTTAATATAATAAAATCGTTTTTTAAAAAAAATATTTAAAAAAAAGTTCGAAATAAATAATATATAAAAAATAATTATGCCTAATTTTTTTTTATTAAATATTTTAAATATTTTAATTATTATATTAATTTTTTTTATTTAAATTAAGCTATTATTTATATAAATAAAATATTTTTTTGCTTTTTTTAATAAGTTTATTATAAATTTTTTTTAATATTTTAATTTATTATTTATAATTTTTATATTTAATTTTAAATTAAAAAATAATTTTTTTTTATATAATTTAATATAATATATATTAAAAATAGTATATTTTTTAATAAAAAATTAGCTTTTTAAAAACTAAAATAATAGTTTTATTAAAAAATAAAATAAAAACTTTTTTAAAAGCTTTTAAGCTTTTTTTAATAATAATTTTTTAATTATAAAAAATTATAAAGCTTTTTAAATTATATAAGTTTATATTAATTAAATAAATAAATATATTTATAAAACTTATAAAAAGTTTTTACTTTTTAATAAGCTTAATTTTATAATTATAAATAAAATATTTATTTAATTAATTAATATTTTTAGCTTTTTTTAATTTAAAATAATTTTTTATTAAATAATTAAAATTATTATAATTATAATACTTAAAACTTTTATTTAAGTTTTAAGTTTTTTTATTTTTTTTATTTTTATTTTTAAATTTATTGCTTTTATTATTATTATTTTTATTATTTTTATTAAAAACGTTATTAATAGTTTTATTTTTATTTTTTATATTAAACTTTTTCTTAATTTAATTATAAAAATTATTATTAAATTTATTAATAAGCTTTTAAATAATATATTTTTTTTGTTTTATTATTTTTATAATAATAAAATATTAAATTATAGCTTTCTTTTTAATTATTATTAAAAATAAAATAATTTATTAATTTAAACTAAATTCTTTTTTAATAAACTTATATTAATAAATAAGTTTTTATTATTTTAAAATAAAAACTATAAAAATTTTTTTATTATATTTATAATTAATAAAATTATTTTATAAATTTTTTTAATATATATATTTAATAGTTTTATAAGTTTTATTAAATATTTTTAATATTTATAATTTTTTTTTTATATTTTTAATTAAATTTAAAAAGCTTATTTTATAAGTATTAATAATTATTTAAATAAATATTAATTTTTTTTTTAAATTAATTAATTTTTTAAAAATATATTTAATTATTTTTAATAATAAATTTAAATTATATTAATATATTAATTAATTTTATACTTTTTTAAAAAAGTTTTTTTTATTTAAAATAAACCTAAGTTTTTATTATTTAAATTTAAAGCGCTTTTTTTTATTATTATTTTTAATTAAATAAATATAAGCTTTGTTTTTATTTTTATTTTTATTTTTTAAATAATAAAATTGTTTAATTTTATAATTTAATTTATTTAAATTATTAAATTTATTAAAATTAAAAAAATTAAAAAAGTTAAATAATTTAAAATAATTATTATTAAAATTAAATATAATAAATTGTTTTAAACGTTTATTTTTTATTTTTAATTTTTATAAAAGTTTTAACTTTTTTTTTAGTTTTTATAAAAGTTTTAATTCTTTTTTTTTAAATAGTTTTTAAAAGCTATATTATTTTAAACGTTTTTTATTATTTAAATATATTAACTTAAAACTTTTTTTTTTAATTAAAATTTTAATCTTTTTTTTAATTTTTTTAAAAAATATTTAAAAAGAAATATAAAATAAATTTTTATTAAATCTTCCTTTTTCATTTAATTAAAAAATAAATTAAAATAGCTTTATTTTAATTAAAATATTTTTATATATTTTCTTTATTTAAGTGATTTATTATTTAATTATTATATTAAACTATTTAATATTAAAAATATAACTTTTTTTAAAATGTTTTAGTTTTTTTTTAGCTTATTTAATAATTTTTTTAATTTTTTTAATTATTATTGCACTGGGCATATAAACAAAGGCAGGGCTCCGCGGCAATATATGTTATATTATACTAAAAATCTAAAGTAAAGAAAAAAGGAAAAAAAAGAAGCTATTTTATAAGATCGCGCAGTTAAGTGTGTATGCGCGGTGCAGTGAATGCAGGCAGTGTAAACTGGCAGTATTAACAGTATAATAAGGTTAATATAAGGCATAGCCCTTATATAAGCCGTTATGTTATCACTATTATTATTATTTATAATATTATTAAAATAAGCTTTATATTAATTAATAAGCTTATAAGCTTTTTTTAGTTATTTTTTTAGCTTTAAAACATAATTATTTATTTTTTACGAACTTTTTTTTAAAAACTTTAAGCTTTATTTAAATATTAATTTATTTTTATAATATTTTATTAAATAAATAATTTTATATAATAACCTGCTTTATTAAATTATTTATTATTACTTTTAAATTATGCTTTATTACTTATATATATTTAATATAACGATTTTTTAAACAAAATAAACAAATATAAAAATATTTATATAATATAACGTTTTTTTTTTAAATATTTTAATAATTAATAATAAATATTACGTTAATTATTATATAAAAACGTAAGTTATAATATTATTAAATAAAGTAATATTATATATTTTATTAAAGTTTTATATATTAATAATATAAGCTAAAATTAAGGTTATATATTTAATAAGCTAATTTATATATAAATACTAGTGGGTAGGTCCCCTGGACCTATTTAGTACTACTGTGGCATATATAGGTATTATACCGCAACACTAGTGGACCCAACCCACCATTCCATACTACTAGCCACCTGCAACTGGCTCCAGATGCTGACAAGATCATTTCATTAAGAAGATCTGTGTCACATACCTTCATTTTGGCGATTTTTAAACGGCTCTGAGTCAGCGGCCAAAGCCAATAATCCTCCCTAACCCACAGGATGTTGTACTGACGGCATTAGGTTCCAAGCGAAACTTTCACGGAGCACTGTTATCTGTCGAGGTTGATAAGTTTGTCGGATTTAGGGCAGAATAAACATTGAAGGCGGTGTATAGCGATATATACCCGTTCTTGAAATACGCGTCAACCAACTAGATCATGCACACGAAAAACTTTCAGGGAAAGAAATCCAAGACTTGGAATCTCTGGAAGGACATTATTATCAGTGGTTACGACCTCGCTATAACGCAATGGCAACCTGAAGCCTCTGGCGGCGATATCAACATTCAGGAATGGGCTATACAAGCGACACACCCCGCGCTAATTTACCTGATCGAGTCATCTGGTGGATTTTGGAGGCCTACCGGATGGAAAGTTATTTGCGAGGCTACCAGAGATAATCATGCGGCCATAATAGGCATCGAACTACGATGTCGAAATCCTAATGAAGTGACCATTTACGTTTCCCCGAATGTCCCACAAATAGCTCTGTAGACATCGCTGATAAGCTACTGGCAGCCGGGCCCGATACTAATCTTGAAAATTGGGGGTTGAGTACTGCGTTTGACCAGGCTATTACACAGGGACATCTTAACGTTATCGACATAATACTTAATCGCCCAGAATCAATCGTACACATATTGTGGAGCAATGTGCATTTTGCGACGCTGTGGCATATGGATATTTCGACATTGTTGAAAAGCTGCTATCAGCTTGGGTCGATATTGACGCCGTAGTTAAAGAAGGGAACACTGCACTTTCCAAAGCCGTTGAATATGGACGTTTCAATACTGTCAAAAAGCTTCTGGAAGCTGGAGCCGATGTTAACATTTCGGATAATGAAGGCAAGACCGCGCTTCACAGAGAAGCCATGTAGTATGACCGTAGAGACATTGTCCAAAGGCTATTGAGGGCACATGAAAAGACGGGATCGGCGATCATCTTATATAGCTAAGACAATCTAGCGCATTGAGAAATAAATCAACTCTTCTTATTCAACTAACACGTGGTTACTCTTTATTTTTAAAACTTTATCTAGGAAGCGTTCTTCTAAGTCGGAACTGTCGCTTGCCACCGGAAGTCAAGCAACAAATGCATTTTCGTGGGTGATCAGAAGACAAGCTCGAGGCAAATTTGCGTTAAGTCTTCAAACAATAGCCGCCTTTTGATCTCGATTAAATTTACCAATATTTTACTTACTTATTCCTGTGGGATTGATCATTTCACAATGGGAACTGGCATTAGTTTGAGTTGTCACGTATGATAGTCCAAGTGAACCCCTGTATTATTAGATTGACCGGGATTCTTTTTGTTTTCCAACCAGTACTTGATCTCTTGATAACTTGAATATGCTACTGGTGACCACCTCTTATGGGTATAATGGTTCACCTGTGTATGATATTGGACGCACGGCATCATTACACAACAACTTATAAGTAAATGGTATATTAGGGCTTAATCGGTAATATTGGTTCTTGGTCTCCTTTTCAAATCTAGGAGAGCACTGAACCTCGTTCTTGAGTCTGGCTAGCTCTAATACGCCGTTAACTAGAATATGCTATCTTGACCCTCGAAAGAACTGAATTTGAGCCTTTGCTATGACCCCACCATATACGTTCCCTTGCTTCTACAGTTGTTCACAAACTTTCCACCACTAGCTCCATGATAACGGGGTAAGTACCATCTCCTGGAAGGAAAGTCTGATTTTGGTAGGGGTTATCTGGAATATGATACTCAAGAGACTGAGCATCGTCATTGCTGGTGGGAGGGTGCTGAATATAGAATGTGAAAATTGCCGTTGAAATCTCGCTCCCAGTGTAGTCAGAGAAGTAATAGTACGGATTGATTTCATTTGGTGTCTAGAACATTATCATCGTCAGTCAGATAGTCGTCTCACTTCGACCAGCGCATAGTGAATCGTCCAGCTTGGAATGAGCATCTTACCGGTGCATTTAGTATTTGGTCAAAGAAGCCGCCGCCCTGCGACTTTTCGTCCGCGCACTTCCACTTTCCAGTCTGGGTGGAAAAGTCCCAGCCGCAAACATAGTTGTTCTCCACAACCCTAAAGATCTCAGTGTCATAATTCTCTATTTGGCCGGTAGCTCCGACGAAGTGAAATGTTGCACAATTATCGCTCTCGATGGGGACAAGCTGGCCAACTTTATTCAGACATCCGACAGAGTCCCGAGTGATGTTTCTTGGGTAGTTCTGCCTCCAGTAGGTGCAGCCGGAGTGCATGTGGATTTTTCCTGCGCCGTTGAAGTACGGGTTGATATCGACATATCCCGGACTGTCGTAATCGTCCGCTGGGTTATTGTACTCGATAGGACATTGAGTAGCGGCCTGTACAACAGCTGCTGCTGCAAAAAGCAGTGATCCAGCCCGTAGCGTAGCCTTCATGGTAAATTTCAAAATTATCTTGGAAATCAGGGCAGAAGCATGGACGAGCCGACGATGGTTAAGCTAAGGACATAGATAGCACATGCGACATCTTATATCTTTTATATATCTTATAAGTATGCATTATATAAGGACCAGAAGATCCTACTGATCCTTCGATGTTCATGCTGCTACTTGGTTAAGCTGAACTAGCACTGCGCTCTTCCATACCACTAAATTCATTTCCCCAAAGGGGCAGGTTTAAACAAAGACTCACGCCAGGAGAGATTAGTCATTAAGCATTATATACGAGAGATAAAATTAGTAATGTAAGCTCTAACCTCGTCTGCCTCGTCTATGAATATACATCTCCAGGATTTGTGTAGTTAGTTCAGTTGTTTGCCCCCCTTCTAATAGCCTTTGATTTGGTAGGTAACTAGCAATCTTGTGGTTACAAAGTTCGGTAGATTCACAGCTTAGAACTTGATTTATCGTACAGAGCTAATTTTACACGTGTAAAGGGGAAAATTAACTGTGAGTCGAGGCGATTTACGCCAGACAAAAATGAGAACGCAAATAGAGAGTAGAAAAGGGTGTTAATCACACCACTGATTACTACCAAATTAACTGACGCTGTTCTTTTGTATCATGCCACTTGGTATAGAGTAAAGTTATCAGCACCATGGGTGACAGGTGGTGGTAGTACTAACCCTTTTTTTCTTTTGCTCTGTCTTTGCGGTCTTAGGTTTTTCAGACTGCCTCGGGAGTTAGTGTGTAGCACTTGCAAGGGTGTCTCAGCATTTGACAGATTGGGCGTAGCGAAAGATCGAACTGCCTAACAATTCGATTCCCCACATGGCCAGAAAACTAAAAATAGACTGCGGGTGGATTATACGAAATGCGAGTAACGCATAAATAGCACCCTATAAGCAGGAGTTGCAATTCCTACTTTAAGGTGTAGTTGTAACTAAAAGTTGTTTAATATTAAGAATCGTCGTGGTAACAAGAGGCGGCTTAAAGACGTGCTAAAGAACAACATCTAAACATAAAAACTTAATGGTTCATGAAATATTATGTATAATCAAATCAAAACTGATAATTTCATATGAGAGCTGATAATAACTGGCTCTCTATCACTATCAGCATTGTGCGTAGACTGGCGCTGCTGCCACTCTCACTTTTCCGGTAGGTCCGCAGTGTAGGATGAGTGCTCTTGCTACTGCTGTTGCACTTGCTTGGTAGCTAGAATTGGAAAGCGCCTGCTGGTATGCTTAATGTGTTGGATCTTATTGCAAAGAGACTCAGGGCGGGAACTTTTTAAGCGATGGGTGTTTGTTCGAGATGTGAGAGGCCAAAGGCGTGTCAGCAGAGTAACACACTTGTTTGAATATCCCCAATGACTGCTACTTTGTATGGGCTGGTGTCATAATATTCACAGAAATATACAGTCATATTGAAGAATTCGGGAACACTACTTTGTTTGAATTGGCATGAACATTGGCTCCCTTAGTCCCCGCGTCCTAGGAAGATCCTCTCCAGTTCTCCAAAGGCATACATAGATTATGGGTCGCTCTGTGAGCGCCTCAAGGGAGCGTCAACCGATTCATGCATAATGCAGGCCTCAAACGGCTGGAAGTAAGATTGACATAAGATGGATTATCTCCTAGAAAAAACTCCGACTCTGAAAGTGCTGGCAGCCCCCGAAGGTCACTAATGCACCTTAGAACATCCCAGTTCTTCCGCTGAAGGCGAACACAGGAAACAGGCTAGGATTAAGCCCTGAACGCATACCCTTCCGCCGTACTTTGCAGGGACAATCCCGAGAAGAATCTTCGTCATCCCCATCTCACCAACTAGATATGGTTTGCAAGCCATCTCAACGCTTCCCCGTAACTCGGTCTTAAAGCAAGTGAGCACATGCACAGCTCAATAGGCCGACCATGGACCTGCTCAAAACCGAGCTCGTAGCGCAGTTCCTCCTCTGAGACGGCATATAGATGGTCGATCTTGTTACCCATCACTACAATCGGAATTGTTTGTATCTCCTTGATGGCCAGCAGAGCGTCGAGCTCGGCCTTCGCCTCAGCGAATCGCTTATAGTCCGCTGCGTCAATCAGGAAGAAAATTCCGACAACATCGTGGAAATAGAGTCGTTGGCCTTGCTGACTGCCGAAATCACTTATCATGAACCTAACATTCCGAATCACTAGCTCTTCCGGTGTGCGACGTATGGTGGATTGGAGACCTTCCGGTACATTGTAGGCTATTTTCATTAACAATGTCGACTTTCCAGCGTTGCTTAGTCCGAGGATAAGGATATTGGCTTGCCTGTCAACCAAGCAAGAAAATCTCATGAAGCTGTAGACCCAGTCGAGAATCCCCATCTCGTCGATGGCATCAGAGCTCCTGCCTATTACTTAGAACGAGGATGATGAGATGGAAATGGGAATCAGGTATGAGTACACTAAACAACTGTGTCCTTTTTTTGCGCAATGGCGGAGCTAGATCTCTAATTTATAATAAGGCATTACGTGGATTTTTTTAGATTAAGTTTTGTGGTTGAAACTTTAAAGGCCCGGGGTGAGCTCTACGGAAGACATGTATTTTTAATTTGGCTTTGTTTGTGCATTTGACTCAAGAATCCTCTCGATTTACCTGTTTTCCGGCATGTAACTTTAATCAACGGCATGAAACGCCTGGGTCAGAAATTGATCGTGATTTATTGTGTCTTTGTTGATGACTCTATGTACATCAATCTCCGGTACATAGTAGTCTAGATGGAAGCATTGTCCTAACGATCAATAGGGTATGATGTTTTGGTCCAAATTTAAGGCAGGAGCTTGCATACATGGACATGCATCATACACGTGTACAATCATTTAGGTTAATCTAATAACTCTCGCAAGGCGGAGACTTTTGCTGCCGCATAGCCTCCGGAACGGTTACAGAACCTCGTTCTCAAGAAAATAAAGAATACCCATCTAAATAGTTCCATTTCCTACAAATACCACCTTTCATACTCTTTGAGATGTCTCTCTAATAACATAGAGCTGATGAACTCCTACCTTCATCTGTATGTTCAACCCTGGCCGTATGATCACCAACTCAACTATCTTTTAGAATCATCACATAAGCTTCATTACTCGGACAACCCTCGTTATATGTGAGTATGGAAACAGTGCTAAATTATTCGTTTAAGAGAAAGGTTAATATATATGTAGCATCTGAGGCGGTTGAGGGCATGAGCCAAGCTAGGTTTCTTTGCTACTAATTACACGCATGGCCTCAACGAAGCCGCCGCCCCTGATCTCCTTTTAGTCCTTGTACCCTACGGAATACTCACAAAAGCTTGAGCAGTGTCTCCGAGCATACTCTACAATTAGCCCGTCTGCAGGCTTGGGAACAAGTCGGCCCTGCAGCAAGCTTTGAGTTATTATTCGGTTGCTTCCATCACGGATTCTGTCCAGAACAAAGCAATATTAATGGGAACTACTTGATCAGATAGAACGCAAGTTAATTGAATAGCTTTAGAAAAACAACGATGAACTTATGAAACGACTAGGTGATAGGCTAGGTGTTGTATGTGCAAGTATCCAAGCTGCCAGTGAAATCTGCCCTAGTGAGCTTTACCCTTACATCGGATATTACATGTAATATCGCACATTTTTAATTGGTAAAACTAGCTTCAACTCACCTGCGCTCCTCTGATATCTATTTGGAGGCATGCTTGTGGCATTACTTTGTGCTTGAATGCTAATTAGACCGAGCCCCCTTTAACAATACTTAGGAAATTTCGATTGTCTACAGCACTATGCCTCTCACGAGATCTTGTATACGCTTCTCGAATTGACGCCGTTGTAACACTGATGTCTGGGTTACGCGAAGCTACGACGAAAGAGAGGGAATGGATTATTGATAAATAGTATTAATAGTTGAGTTTATTTTCTTGATGCTATAGCGCGATGTAGCTAAGCATCACGTCGGCACAGTAGATTAATTCGCACAATACCGCTTGGAGTCCTGTCCTTCACTATGTTGCTTAATTAATTTATTTTACTGCGAGGAAACTACCTCGGCTTTCAAGACCACAAGGTCGCAGAGCAGTTTCTTATTCCGTATTGTAACAGTATCGGCAGCCGTTCAAGCTTACATTTCATCAGGGCACAGACACCTTCAACGGTGATCTCATCTACGTGTAGTATGAACCCTGTAGTATTACTATCATTGAATTAGAGCTGTAGCACTAGGTTAAGGTATAACGTAGTTAAGTCGGGCACTTGACCTGTCTGCGCGAGGGACTGCGATATGTAATTTTTTGGCTTCCATGGCTGTCCTCTTAAGTTTTCTTCTCCTATTAACCCGAAGTTGGGAAGTACTAAAGTTTCTCTACCGATGATGCAAAAATAACTTATGAGGTGAAACATACAGATGTGTGGAAAATGAATTAAAGCCTAGTAGATCAGGCGTCGTTGAACTTGAGTGCAAACCTGAAGTAACGAACTTCACTGCTGCATGTCTCGGGTAAGGACTGAGTGGATTACGATTCAGTGCAACAGCGGGAGAATTGTGTGCATATGTTTTTATATTCTGTATTCTCGGGCTTCTAAGTGATGAGAGGATTGGCGCCCTGCTTCACCTATTCCGGCTAGCGTGACTTGCATCCTTTAGCTGATTTCAGCTTCCAAGGAAGCAATGTCTGACAATAGTGCATTTCAGCTTAAATATTTCGCGGCCCACCACCTGTTACGGAAGGCCCATGCAGCATTTGCGACAATAGCGTAGATAATAGTCGGTAGTTGTCTGCAGGCTCTGATGCTTGACCACATGTGGTGTAGACGTAATCGGAAGACTAGCCGAAGTATTGTGCGATATATAACGAAGGAAAACCATCGATATATCTTTGAGTTCTGCCTCACTTTTCACGAACAATACTCAAGATATTCAGAGAATACTTAAGCCATATACAAAAGTCGTCAAGTTAGTAACCTTCATGTTCCCTTCATGATAAGAACTACGTTGACTTCGTTATGCAGCATGTCTTATACAGTTAGAGTGCGCGTCCGTCACAACAAGACTGATGCCTACTTTCATATCGCCGAGATGGCCGTCTGGCACTACGCCAACGGCGGTTCATGGGCAAATTCCGATGGAGTCCTAAAATTGACGGCAAGTTCTCGGAACCGTCTTCTTGTTGTTTCGACAACTTTCAGAGCGAAAGCTCAAATATCACGCTCAAAATAGCAATCACTGACTCCAAGTTTTAAAGATGGGCGGCAGTGGAACCTCTGGCATGCTGCGCTTTCAGACCGACAACGGGGCAGAACCTTTCACCGTTGTCATGGGGGTGCACAACTGGAAGCCATGGGTCCATATTCTTCCTGACGTTCTTCCTAATGAGACGACCGTCGTGCTCTTGCCCCAATACTACGCCGGCGGCAAACACAGCGGTGTACCTATAGTTCCGACATGTAACGCTCTGAACAGCGCTCAGCGCAATCTATCAGCTGCGTTTAGGGATGCTGAGGGGCGGGACTATACTTTGGACCTTATCATCGGTTAGATTGTGTTGAACTCTGTTTGATGAGGGGCCAAGAGGAATGCAAAAGTCCAGAGATTGCGAAGGATATGCATCCTAATATGAAACCCGTTTATGTTTGGGGTTCGTAATCAATCGCAGAAGTTAGATCAAAGACGATATGCAGAAGCTGTCACATGTGAACAGGAGTAAGTTTCCTCAGATGTAAGTGAGGGAATGTTATGAAGAGCAAGCAGTCAATGAAGTGTGTAATGTAAAGTCGATTGGATAAAATTCATACTACCCAAGGAGAAGCCGTCCATGGGTGCCGTCCACCCAGCAAATATTGCTCTAACAATTTTTCTGTTGTCGCCTGTCTAGGCGGACTAGGCAAATACCGATATCTGTCTGGGAGATATAGAAGGAATACTTCCTCCGGGATTTCCTCGCCCTCACATGAACATAAACTCTCTACGAGCTCTCTCTGCAATCACATCCACTTGAAATTTCTCAGTAGAGTCCCTGGAGTAGTCCCAAGGCCCCTCTTCCCTGGACCCAACCCATATAAGCATCTTCATCTCGAATTAGGCAAAATTTCTTTAGGAACCACTCCCGAATATGAGCTGGTTCATTATGACTACTATTTAGCAACCGATGCCGAGATTACCAAACGATATTCATAGCCTTGCAAAGGGCGACTTGCGACGGGGATCTTGGAACCAGTTCGTTTAGATGCTTTTTCAATAGAAGATAGAATGGCAAACGTCAATTTTCGGCGCTGACGTAGACGTCTTGTAGACTCAACTCGTATGAGGGAGGGTAGGATCCAACAAGCTCCCAATCAATGATGCCAGCAAGTTTATAATGAGAGCTGCCATCTAATGATGTGTGCGACTTGATGATGATGTTGCGTGGTATTAGATCATTATGGCAGAAAACGGCTTCGCTGGGCCACTGTTCTATCTCAGAAGTTTTGATGACGACCGAACCAAGATCTTCGAAGTTGGGCTGAATTTTGATTCCCTGATATTCTGAAACGTGATGTTTGGTGCTGAAGTCTTCTCCCAGTATCCATATTTGTATGATAGCATCCAGCAAGGCTGATCCGTCGGCTAGAAACCCCGTGTGAGGGCCACCGAAGAGGCATCTGTCTATGTCGAAATCGGTAGAGCTGGATGGATCCTTTGCTCGTGTTTCATTCGCTTCGCTAACCCACAGCCAACTGCGATGCAGTTTTCTGGCAGCCTCCGCAATGGCAATGGCTATTGAGTTTCATTCATCTGGATTAAACTTATCCCACACTTCTTCTAAGATATCACCATCCACAAACTCGGTCACTGAAAAGTAAAACGTTTCTCCCTCCGAGTTTGTCGCAGTACCAGTCTGAATCAGTCTTGGGACTAGGCCAGGTAAGATCGCTTTCGCAATTCGCTGCATAGCAGCGACCCTGGCTAAGTTGAGGGAATCCTTGTTGCGGACCTCTAGTCGAGACACACATGGCGATGACTGCCCTTGGTGTCTGCGGCAAAGGTTGCTTTGAACATGCACTTGTTGCACTTGTAGCGATCCTGGAGATAAAAGAGATATTTTCTGGCTCGTGAGCGCCAAAAATTTGCTCGAGAAGGCTGTCATCAGGGGAAACTACATACCAAAGCATGATGACGCTGCTGTCTCGTTATTGTGGGAAGGAAAGGAATGGCAAGGCTCTGAGCGAAGATCTTTGGACACCTGAATAGTATATCTGTCAAATCAGAGTATACACAAGACACAGATAAGCGAGCACCAGTAGATTGCCTCAAGCAAGGAATGGACGATAAAATCACTAAGGCTTCCCCACTATATGGCCCCCGAAATGCCTCGGAAGGGCAAATATCCAGGTGCGCAATCGGCATCCTTGTACAGTGAGTTTGCCATGAATTTCATCGGAGTATTGTATATAGACGCATGAGCTGTTTAAAAGCCGTGTGGGGGTCGCCCATTTTCATGGGGAGTATTGGACGAGTAAATGAATGATAAAGGTTTAATATTATCTGAAAGGTCGACTTTTAAGGGACTCGGGGATAAAAGTCACGTACTGTCAATTCACTAATAAAGGAGACTGTTACGCGTATCGTCTATATTATAATGAGTAGCTACTCCAAGGTACCGAAACTGACCTAGTATCCAGCGTGCGTCTCGATTACATGGACTCGGTCGTAATTCCATACGTCATTGTTGCCAATGTTTCCAGATCCAACTGAAACAGGAGCTTCTCAGAATAATTCATTAGTTAGAGTAGGGATGTAAATTGGATGCGACGATTTGTTTTTCAAGCTTTGCCGCACTGATTCTGTCGTTCTTGCTTTTCTCCACGAGACCATTGACAACTTCTTGGATCTCGTCGATTTCTTCGATTGGCATTACTTTCGCGTCCAGTACCACGTTTAGCCATTCCGACATTCTGACCTTGGCTTTCACTTTGCGTTCCTGTGGAACTTCATCTGTATGGAGATCCCAGACATCCCACTCCTTGGTGCTCTCAGGCATCGGTATACGACCAAGCACCCACATCATCACAACGCCAAGAGCCCACACATCAGAGGTTTTATCACGCGATTTCGGGTCAGAGAGAAACTCCGGTGGAATATACCATGGTGCGCCGTATTTTTGGTTTGGAGTGCCATTTATGAAACTTCTGCTGAAGTCGACCAGGACAGCGCCACGCACGGGGCTGAACACGATATTCATCAGCTTGATATCGGCATGGACGACATTGTGTGCATGAACAAATGATAGTCCCGCAGCCATGTCGCTCAGGATTCTCCATGCTCTCACTGTATTGCCGTTGAATTGACAGTTGCTATCTCGGTAATCCATTAAAGGTTTGGCATTAATGTACTCGCTATAGATGCTGTGGAAGCGGGCATCAGAGCCAAAATACTGTGCGAGGGCGAACTAAAGAAAAAGATCAGTCTCTAATCAACAGGGGACGATGAGGGTAGGCATTTTCGTACATGATCCCCGAAAGAGGAGCGTATTTTGGTTTCATGCATCCAGGCTTCGGCGGCCCTAACTGTGGCGTCTTCACCAGGGTTCGCTGTCTTGATGATTTTGATTGCAACCAGTTTGCCTGGAACTTTAGAGTGCTCTGCTGCACTGACACGTGTCAAATAAGTGTCTGAGATCATTGCGCGGTGCTTGATCTTATAGCTATTTTCCCCGGTTCCAATGTGAACTTTCTCTCCTCGACGAAGTTTGAGGAGCTCGTTTGTCGAGAATACCCGCTCTAAAGTCTCTTCTCGAACGCCTCCTAGATGAGGCGAAATACGGGTTTTGTTGGGTAAGATTGCTATGTCTTCAGCGGATCGCTTTGTAGAAAGGGATGGACTGATAGGCCAGCGCGTTCGTTCCAGCACCTTTATTTCAACCAGGTGTTCATCACTGGTAGAAATTACCCACTCACCCATGGTGAGTTCGATAGGAGCCCAATTTTTGACCTTTTCCGTCTTTCCACCATTGAGCGGTGTAGCGTAGATGGAGTGCTCGGAACGGTTGCGTAGGACAAGATGATCTTCAGCATGCTCAACATTGAAATAAACAACGAACAGGGTGTCGTGGTGAGTAACACAGCATCCGACATGCTCTTCGGTGGCCGCCAAAGCAAAGAGTTTCGTCAGATAAGCTTCCTCCGACTCACCCCCAACCTCCACTTCCAACCAGTTGTTGGACCGGCTTTTACCCCCGTAGGCAGAAATGCTAACCGAGTCGACCTTAGGTTGAATAAGGACTCGGAAAGGAGAATCCTCGGGCATCAGTGCAGTGAGGTCTAATCGATTCCAGTCTAGTTGAACCTGTCCGGCATCGCTAATAGTGGGTGGTGGTGCGTTGTCTGGTGTCTTGGGGACTGGGTCATTCTCGTCGTTGGATTTGGTGCCTCCATATTCTTCTAGACCGTGAGGCTGTGCAGACTGTGAGCTTAACGCCATTATCGAGATCCTCTGTTGATGTGGTTGTTTTGGTTTGAGCGTGTAGGTAAGTAGTAACTTAATTCAGACGTCACAACTTCCTAAAGGTTCCCTAGCTCCCTTTTATACGTGCCATGGTGCTCTTAGAACTTGACCATCATTGGTCAGCAGAATAGTCCAGAGGCCCGGATGGCGCCATGGGACAAACAACTTCTCGCCCTTGCTTCGAGCCGCTGGTGTAACCTGAGGTGTTGTCAGAAACTACACTCAAAATGCTGAGCAACAATTGGATCCGCAAGAGACACAGGGAATTCACTAGCTTGTGTATTATTTAATGACAAAATATGGGGAAACCAAGGCAGAAGCTAATAGAAATGAGAAACTTGTGTCCCTGTGCCACAATATCTCGTGCTCCCTTAGCTGCACAGGGGAGGGGCGCGGCGGGGGAGATAGACGACTTGTGGTGTTCGGGTCTGTGCTTAGAGAGCTGGGTAGGGCTAGCTGCCACCGCGAAGGGCTGGATACTTCTTCTTATGTTGCCCTATTCTTACCTCGTCATTCGTGTTATTCAAACATTAACAGAGATCTACATATATTCTTTGTTTTCATTGCCAGCATAATTTGGTTATACACAGCCACATTTAACAGTCGCCCGTTTCTCGGTAGGCTATCACAATGGCCTGGACAGAGAATCCCACACCAGATGATCATTGGCGCCTCCATGTGCCCTACATTGACTGGGACCATGATTATGATTACCGCGAATGGAGATGGGATAACTCGAAGTTTGGCTACAAGAGAGATGACCTTTTCGGGTCTCTCCATGCAGAGTTCAACTGTATACCGTTTGCCATCCAGGACCCCCGTCTTTGGTTTTATGATCTCCACGAGCTGATCAACGCGTCTAAAACTCGAGAAGAATTTGAACTTGCGCTACGAAAAAGGCGGGACGAAAGGTTCCAGGAGATTCGGAAGGCTTGGAGCGACACAGTGGGTGACTTAGCCTTGAATATACCGGTGTGGGGGAGTTCCCGGACAGACCAAATCAATCGATGGGACACGTTCCTCGAATTATCACGTCACTTCTCCTTCGGTAGCTTACTGGCCCATTTTATCAATTTTCTGCCTAAGAATCCCTCCCGTGTACCGAACGAATTAGATCGGCCTGAGCAGCCTCAACTAAGCGATGCTCAAATTCGAGAACACGTCCACGAATTGATCAATCGGCTCACTAGCGATAACAAAACGCGTACCGTTGACACACTAATGTCCTTGTGCCAGACGGACGCGAAACAGTTAGTCATATCCGCTCTACTTGACTTGACTGTAGCGTTCACTGGCTCTGCTGAGAAGCGAGAGGACTTGCTCATTATGATCGCTGGATTCATAGCCGCGATGGATCAAACTATTGGAGTGGATGCCAGTAGACAGTTTGTTCGCCATTTTATGAAGACAATGGGAATTCGTTTTGCGGCCACCTCCGACACCGAATCTGATGCTGGATCTAAGTGTCTGGATCCCTCTCTTACGCCACCTTCGCCGCCCCCGCCCCCAGCTAAAAAGTCGAGAAAAACGAGAGCTTCTCGTGAAAAAGCCAGCAAAGGCCCCGTCCGCAACGGTCGAGTCGAGAAACCACCTCCTCAGCGACGCACAACCAGGAACAGCACTTCTGTTGCGTCAGAGGGTATCCGAAGAAGCGCTCGGTTGCAACAGCGAGCAGCCCGCGGTGGCAGTAGATGAGACCGCTAGGAATGTCTTGGGTCAACGCCGAGCGCCACAATATTTGGGCTCACGATAGTCTTACTATCACTTATGCCACCTTGTTCACTACTGGTACTGGCAGCGCCTTGGAATATACTCCCATACATTTACTTAAGCTGAGACATGGGGAGTGCTAAGATGGCGGCCGCCGGAGTGGTAGTCGCTCGCGAACGAAGTCCAACCTGGAACCATACCAAAGGTCTGATTCGAGGGATCAAGGTAATCCAGAACATAGTTGGATGGCACCAGCGCTTTTTGTACTCGATATTGCAGACTATTCTGCCGGACAAGATATCCATATTTACAGTGCAAGCTTACGGACGGGCCACTCACGGTCATCGCATGTGGCGGGCACTGAACGCCTCATTACTACATTTGATACAGGTATCAACGCATATCGTTGGCGTTCTGTTTTGTTTGATATGTATTCTAGATCCGAGATGGAGATAGAGTTACCTAAGCGAGGCGTCTGACGCTCGAATCGCAAACCGGCGAACATAAAATGGCGAAAATGGGATGGTAATTGCGAGATGACGGGTACTGTCTTACTACTGTATTATAGCACGTTATTACTTGTGTGCGTGGGCTTCGTCCTCTACGCGATCACTCCAAGTTGATCGCCAGATAGAAGGACGTTTCACTTAAAAGTCCCGAACACTTCGTACTACCTGACATTCCATAGGTAACCTTTTAGTTATCAATCAATTACATTGATGACAGAGTCATTAAGAACCGTGAATTCGTTAGTTTAATCGCTTCATTCAATTGTTTGCAATCTATGCCTATTATCATGTGCGACTTAGGTTTTAAGACCGAAATAGAATTTTGTGATACAATGCGCTTTGCGATATTTAGTTGTTTGTTTGTTTACGCGAAAGCGACGCGGATCTTTCGGCCGTAAATGCCGATTGTTTGCTTTTGCTTTACTTGATATTAAAATTTGAAACCGGGTAACTTACAACACCTGCCACTCAAACTGCCCCTTGAGTGAATATGTAATTATTTAATATGAAGGACAGCAACGCGAATCTTCAGGACTACGACGACATTGTTGCCACTCAAGGTGCCTACCTCATTCCTCGCCCGCGTACGCCAGTGCTTCAGCAAGCCTCCCTTGACCATTTCGCTATCACACTTAGAATGAGCCTCGAAGCGGCCATCGAACAGGGAGGCAGAATGGCCAAGTACCATGACACCGCCGACAAATGGAGCCAAGGATATACACCACCCGAGGTCGAAGAGAAGCACAATAACACCGCTGATGATGGTAGCAACAACGATCAAGATGATGATAGCAAGGATAAAGATAAAGACAAATGCGGCAATGATATGGTCGCCCGAGTTAGTCCGGGTAAGCCAGTCGCAGCACTGGATCAGCCCCGAAGGCAGCACTGGCTCTTCTCGCTACTGGCGTCCCCCGAATACTCTGTACCCGCGCCACATGGGAGAAAACGGCGGGAGACATCCGGAGAAGACGAGGAGGAGAAAGAGCGCCCCGCTAAGCGTGTGCAATCTTGAAAGACACTTCCATATGAACGTCGCCAGATATATCGATATGATGGGCTGGGAACCATTATATGGGATTAATTGTCATGGTCGTTTGTGATTTGTAGCTTATACTACACAAAAGCCCCTTAATTATTGATATAGGCGTGCACCCATCAACTAAGCAAATACAATAATGAAAAAGGCTTCCCCCCAGTAATTGTCTACGACGACGTGTGCTTATAGATATTCTACGACAGCTAGGCTATGAGCACGCTTTCGTGGCAGGATTTGAGGTATTGTTCAGTTTTAACTGAGCTGACACCGACTCGTTTGTAGTATCCATTATCATCCTCTTGGACAAGGAGACAGTAGCATTTTTGTTCTATGTCGGATAGCGACTATACCCACGCGTTAATTACTAGACCTCTTACTTCACGAACGTGTTCCATAGTAGATACCGGGTGTATCATACTTACCATTGCGAGATCAACGCTCTCTTCATGCGAATGTGAGTCCTTGGCTACAAGCACCCAAAACAAATGTCACGGAAAAGTGGGTCTGGCCGAGCCCCCTACTACGTACGGGAGCGGGCCAGCCCTAGTTCGAGTGATCGCCAGTATAAATAACAAGCTTGTATTTCTTTACTTTGTAACTAGAACTTAGACCTTAGATCATCTGAATACACTGCTGGTGATCCCATCTGGAGAGTGCACTGGTTCACTTCCTTTGTATGATCGCAGACCCACAACACCGCGAGAACAAATGTGAAAAGTCAGTTAGTGACTCGATTTCGGCATCGAGGGTCATCCATCCAAAAGTATCGCCGGAGTTGTTCTGAATCACTCTGTATTTTGTCGCGAAGTAGTCCAGCTCGGGTGGAAATGCGGTTTGGTCCGTTGCAGGATCGCTCCATCGTACTTCGCCAATACTAGCCTCTGTGCTCAATTTTTTTACAGCTGCTTGAGCAAGTAGTGTTTTCGGAGCGCATGAATTATCAACCTCGTAAATCTTGAATTCAGAAACTGGCTCATAGTCGTATAGTTGCAAGTAATTGATAGGACCTTGCCGGCTGGCCCAGCTCCAGGAGGGGGCCCCGACTTGGGGTAGGTACTCCAGATCCTCAGTTCGTGCTGACCACAAAACACTGGCGTGTAGAAATTCCTTCCAGATCCCTTTGGCGTAGCTTAACTGTAGCTGAGATATTAGCTTTTGTACTAATCCATCGATCGCAATCAGCTTGTCTGTTTGATACGTGAGACCACGGCTGGTGTAGTCTGAGGACATATGCCACCACCCCTGTAATAACCTGGAATTATGGGTGAGCAGATCACGTAGTAGTGAGCTGGGAGAAAGTTCAACTGGATATGCCTCCTTTTTCATCACACCTAGATACTGATACTCAAGGTCTTCGCCATGATGATAGTGCCAGCATTCCCAATACACCTGGTGCTCAGTGAAATGAAGCGTTCGTGGGGATAGAATCCGTTCTTGAAGGACCCAGGCTCGACGATTCAATGGCCCATCATCCACGTCATTTGTAAAACTCCTGCGTTGGCACGCATAAATATTTGCTGTAGATGGGCCAGGCGGTCCCAGTATCTTGCAAGGTAGCTTCACTGTTTGTGTGAAACTACGAGGTCCAAGAAATCCGGCTTCACTATTAGGTGCTCTCGTAGCAGCTATTGTAAGATAAGAGTTGAGATACACGTCTCCCATCTTTGCTGCCTCCATCTTCCAGTCGTCGGGATCATCTTGTACAATGCATAAGCTGTCGATCCAGATGTATTGTATGCCAAGTTCTGTCGCTACAGCTATTGCGTCCCTGAATGTAGGTGGCAGTTCGGAAAGCGGAAACCCGCCATATCTGGCGCTTAAGTTTGATTTGACAGTCTTTGCTGGTTGTTTCCCACCCCAGCTATGGCTCAATGCGATGTAAATACCGGGAACATTCTTCGTATGTAGGAGTTGGAGTTGCCCGGTCAGGCGCACTCTGTCTATGTCTAGCACTCTCGTGGGCAAGCTTGCGTGCGTAGCCGGCGCTGGAGCGTTGCACTCTTGATGATTCGACCGACAGTCCTCTATCCAAGTCCTTGCTAGGGTTCCTATGTTGTTTAAATCCGGAACTCGCGAAACAATCATTCCAAAAGGCACTGCGACCTCGCTTCTACTGGACAATGTAGCTGCAAAAGAATTAGTCTCGGGTGGACAATAGTGTAGAGCGCGCTTTTAACTCACGAGAGTCAGTGAATAGCCTGATAGTTGATGTTGTCAATAGTTCCTCATCAACTTCGCCCTGCCGTATGAAGCAAATGTCCAATAAGTTTTCATCGGGTCTTATTACAAGCTGCACTATTTCATCTTCATCTATTCCTGCGATCTCCAAGGCATCTGCAAAGTCTGAAGCAGTTGGATTCACCGCTGTCGGCGCTCGAATGCATTGTTCCACCAGAGCGCAGAATGGACACGTCATTGCCGATGCAGGTATATCCCACAAGTTGTTGATGTGTTGATATTTGATACCTAATTGTATCTGAGTACTCATATCTAGACACAATTCGCACAGTATCATGTCGTTTACTTGTGGCAGCCTGTTAGTAAGCCGCATCTTCTCCAACGCACTAAGGACCAGTTCGGGATCAACATGATAGTCATGCTCTGGTGCTGTATCTGATAACATCGTTGCAGGATAAAGGACTGACGATTTCGAAGTTACTGCGTAAAGAACGTTACCAAATGGGTTGAATTCACTAACCTAGTAACAGAAACAGAGACGACACGGGTGAACTTAGGCCCCAGCTTAAACTATAAGGGGTTAGGTTGCCAAGCACTTAGACTTATATGAATTACTTCGTCTATGATTCTGAACACTACTTTTCATATTGAACTCTACCAACCCTTTTTCAACATGACTTCTTTTCGATCTCTACGTGAAACAGCTTCAAGCCAATTACCAAGGTGCTGAGTTTATTGAGTGAGAGCTAACTAGGTTAGGGAATGAGGTCTATTATCATCGTCTCGGGTTTAAGCGGCGATAAAGTAGCGTAATCGCGAATACGCATCATACCCAAGCCTTGTATTCGCAAAAGTATGACTTAGGTTTCTCTGATCAACTGGGATGTACAGCAAATGCATGAAATCGTCCGGCTCTGGACGGTAACTGGAAAGTAAATATTAAATGTGTTGCATAGATATTGATATAGAGATATAGGACCTCTTCTGACCTGTATGATTTGTGGGGATTTTACTAGGCGCTTTGGAGTAAATGACTCAGTTCTCATTCTCGACATTCGGCCAATTGACTTGGAATGGCGGTATCACCGCCAGATGACAAACACATCGGACTTAAGCTGGAAGGGTACAAGCTAAGCTAGTTGGCCATAACATCTGCGTATAAAGACGACATGCCAACGATGCGGATTCTCGTTCACATTCTCAAACGTTCCAAAATCGATAACGAGCCAGTTAAACAGAAATCCAATTGAGTAGGACGTTTGACATGCAGCCCATCAAGGTTTATAATGGGAGACATGGAACAGGTCCTAATCCTTGGAAGGTGATACTTGTTCTCGCCGAGCTAGATTTGCCCTATCAAATCGAATGGATAGACTACAGCGAGTCGAAGGAAGAGCCTTACGTCCTTCTCAATCCTAACGGACGTCTGCCCGCTATGGTGGATCCCAATAAGGGCGTTACTCTCTTCGAGTCTGGAGCTATAATCAACTATATTGTTGATGTTTACGATAAAAATTGTAAACTCACATATGGTGACGACCGGCTTGCTGAGAAGTATCAGGTCCAATCTTGGCTTATGCTTCAGATGTCCGGACAAGGTCCTAGTATGTAACAATTCCAAGTTATTCCGCTTCATATTTCCCCATGTTTGGGGCCTATGAGTCCCGTTCCTACTTCTGACACGACTCTCATTGTTCACGACGATCACTAATTACATCTTTCGAAGTGTTTGGCCAAATGGTGTGGTTCACATACTTCCACGTCGAAGAGAATCTGACTACACCCCTCCAGCGCTACACGACAGAAACAAAGCGTATATGTAGCGTCATCGACAACGCTCTGCGCAGACGCCGGGCCGAATTAAATCTCAGTAAGGAGGAGGCCGTTTGGCTCGTTGGTGAACACTATACCTATGCGGATCTATCGTTTGTGATGTGGAACAGGATCCTCATGAACCAGTCGACTCCCGAGGATGGAAACTGGGAGGGTGAGATGCCAGAGTTTTACAAATGGCACAAAAATCTCATCAGTCTTCCCGCAGTAAATAAGGTCTTGGAGTTGCAAGCAGAGTGCATTCGGACAATGAAGGATTCTGCAAATGAAGTCAGGAACCGACAGGCGGATGCTCGCAAAATTTAGCATTGTTCTAGGGAGTTGTTTGATAATTCACTTGTAGTCACTCAACGACAGAATATCAAGGACATCGGGGGCATCGTGGCCATCATAGTTACGCCTAAGGAGCCAAACTGAATTATAAAATACTATTTTTTCCTCAAGAATTCATGAACTTTTTCTCACCTGATGAGAAAAGCTATATAGTCCGTTCGAGTAGATTTGAATGCTCGATTGGGCGATATACGAGCGATATGTAGAGAAAGATAAATGAAATGGCCATATAAGAGCTTGTATTCATACTATCAAGTCAATACCTCTTGCCTCTTGTTGATTTGGGGAGATGGATATGCCTGAGTAATTACATCTAACCTGTACATGCGTCGATGGGTGGTGGGAGTATTTCGTTATACACTCGTAAACGTGTTAGAGGTAAAGAAAAAAAGTCACTTAAAGCACTAAATAATATCTGAAAGTTGAAAAGTTTGCATCGCGGACGAGGAGGGTGGGTAGGGTTACATTGTCTCCCGTGCAGCACAGACTCGTTTATCCGCTCTCATTCCAACGTTGGGCGACGTCTGAATATTGCCGGCGACCCAAGCAAATCATTGGCAAGATGGGCTTGGACTCATAATCCTCAGACCGACCCCCGCTCGAGATCGTCGAAGGACAGACCTTATTCAGCCCGTCCGCTTCCATCCATTATGGTGCAGAACAGTGAATGAAAAACAGTCGGATTTTCTGAATCCAGTAGAACGGGTGGCAACTATTGAGATATTGTACACAGGTTTTGGATTGAATAAAACGACAGCATGGGTTTAAAGGGGAATGCGCCGTGTTTTAGGTCCCAACTCGATATTCACTGTCCTACTAATGGATTGGGCTATTGTTAGTGACGCGCAAACCCATTTCGAGCTTCCTCTTTGATTAAGACGAAGACATTCAATTCTACGCTTGTTTCCATCTCATTAACCTAATCGTTAGAGAGGACCTTGCTTCCACTACAACCCCGGACCCCAGCAGCAGGCGACTGGACGTGCGAGCGCTTTGGTCACTTGCAGCGGGTATCCAGCTCGAGACACATTCAATACAAACTTACGCATTCACTTCATCACGGCCACAGTCCATCGCTGATTGAGAACCTGAGCATACTCTGAGACTTCAATGTAGTTGTCGCGTTCACGTTCATGCCATCAGATCACCTAACTATACAAGCTTGCATTTTCAACCCAACCTCCGCGCTCGACGTGCAGGCCGTTGCAAGTCAATATCTATGGAATGACACGACAGACAACATGGCAGAAAAGCAAGTGTTGGCTCGTCCCATTTCGACTTGGATGTCGTTTGCCAATACCACCATAATTGTGCCTAGTTCAACGGCTCTTTCACCGACATCAGACGCATCTTCGTCTCTATCTATCACAGTTCTACCAACGCCCACTATTAGTACGACGATTCCCCCACCGACTTCGTTGTCTTCGGCGATGTCTTCATCTGCTTTATTCAGTTCCTCCTTATCCACGCTCAATCTCTCAACAACAAGAACTTCATTGGGGGTTCCCACCGTAGCCTTCTCTAGCTCATCCACCATACCATCTCTGACGGGGTTCATACCCAATCCACCATTGATTCCAATAGCTATCTCATCATCTCTCCCTACCAGTTCTGTAACCCCAGCTACGATATCGGATACATCAATATCCCAGTCAACCAGCAACCTACCATCATTCCCAGGCCCGGAAACAACCCCTATTATACCATATCCCACACCCGCCGATGTCTCATCGCCATTATCTCCACCAACACAACCCAACCCTAACATCCCAACACCAAACCCAACAAGCGAATTCGCGCCTCCCCCCGGTGGAAGCCATAGAACCCCACCAATCCTTATGATAATCGCCATTGTGATATCAATATTCATCTTCATTCTACTCGTCACACTCCTCATCCTCCGGCAACTCTCCCTCCGCCAGCACGCACAGCGCCGCGTCATTGACATCCCTGTCACCAGTAGCAGCAGCCACTCGACAGCGTCGACGTACCACAGCGCGCACAGGGGAGAGGTGCGTATCGTGATCGAGAGGCCGCCTGGGGAGGCGAGGTTGTGGCCTGTGCCGCCGGGTCATCCGTCGCACTATTACTACGCCGAGCCCGGGGTAGTAACGGAACGAGAGGAATCTGGTGCGGCGGACCCGAATCAGTGGAGCGTGACTAGTCAGGATGGGAGTAACAGCTTGCCGGAGACGAGGGCTAGTGTGGGACGGGGGCGCGCGAGTGCTCGCGTCGGAGTTGGGAGGGCGTATTAAAGGTTGGATGGGATAAAGGCTCCAATGAAGAGGATATAAGGGCGTTGATGTCTTACACCTATCCCTTGATTCATCCAATTAGGCGACCTTATGGCATTTTTGCTGGCGAGGTGTCGGGTTTCATTTCTCTAAGCCGATTGATGTTCTATCGTGCGCATTGGAAAAGTCTTGCGTAAGTGGTGCGATACCAGAACTGATAAGATCGTGTGCGATCAATAGGTCCGGGGGCTTGCGAGATGTGTGGTTATGGATTGTCTCACGCAGTCAGTCCAAAAATGATTAGCTGTTGTTACATAGAGAGAGATGGTGCTATGATAGTGCTGAGCGCTCCGACAATTGTGTAGACAAGACGATCCATTAACGAGCAAAAGGGGAAAATTCATATGGACTGATGGAAGGCGTAGAATGAGCTGATATATAGCGAATTATACATTTATGCGGTGATAGTTGACATTTTTTGAAGCGACGGTACATAAACTCTTAGTAACGAGATCTATGCATAGAGACTTTGAGAGTTTTGTACATAGACCCGAACAATTACTGCAGTAAGGAAGACGGTCTAATCAATTTTTCTTCTGTGGGTAATGCTAGAAACACTGACTACCCAGTCGTACTTCAAGGACAGCTTTTATAACATCCTAAGTGGAAGAAAGCGTAGAATGGGCGTGACTTGTAGAAAGGACTAGCTTTTTCGCCTAGACCTTATAAAAGTGTGGATGGGTATATAAACGATGAGAAATTTAAATAACAGATTCTTCGATTCACCTTGCGATGTATAGCCTTGACAAGCGTGATTTTGCCCTAATAAGGGGTGGCCCCCCATATTAGAGATCAATCAATCAATCTATCCGAGGAGCACCGTAGAACACAAGCCTGAAATGCTCTTGATTCCAATAACAGCCTCGAAAGCTAAAAATAGGGTTTACCGCCATAAACGTCCTTGGCTACGGCTGTGGCTGAAACTTACTGGTATCAACAAGCGCCGGTGATCTAGAGCTTGTAAGGCGTTAAGACGGCTATACAAGTTCAGCCCTCTTTTACATCACTGGCGGCTAAATATGCAGCTAGGATATTGTGCGTCTGCAACCTTTTTTTATTTCCCACCTGTACAAACCATATACATACAATCAAGCCGCCGAAGCAGCCAGCCAACTCAAGTACTTTCCGAAATGCCCTGTATTCTATGGCACTAAGTTAGACAACCGACATAGAAAACGTGTGTAATTATAGAGTCAAGTGCATAATTGAGTGCTCATAGTCATAGCCTTGGAACTACTAGGTAGCATACCACTTATTAATTATAACAAAGAAACGACGCCTTTGATTTATTAGTTAAGTGCCCAAGCAAATTACGCAGAGGTATAGGCCCTTGCTGTGAATCTGACTGCATAGGGGTAAAGTGGGGTATTTTTTTTACTATAAATGGGAAATTGGTGGTATTCCCAGCCAAAAAGGGTTGCAGATGAAAAAGGACCCCAATAAATCGTAGGGCGATCAGCCCTGCCAAATGGTTTATGATCTCCTAAATAGGTACTTAAGCCATACCGCCCCCCAATATTTCGGTCGTATATCCATGTTTCCTGGCACCGGTTGATTATCTTACCAATCTAATAAGTGACTCGCTTTCACCATCATTCGTGCGTCTTCACGTGTACATCCTTCTTCGGAATGTCGGGCTCTATTGTTGACGATGAACGCGACCCATATCTATCGCACCTAGAGTCCAAAGGCAAATACGAACGCTGGATGGAATGCCTCAGGAATGCAGATGAAAAAAAACCCTTTCTCGATTACATTCATATTTTGGACATCACACCTCTTGGAGATATCTACGAATGGAAAGCGAATACCGACACCATTGCCCTCTCTACAGAGCTAGCCGAGAAGGAATTACCTGATGGGGGGACTCGATTGATCATATTTGCTTCATCAAATCGGAAATATGTTCAAAACCACATCGGTGCTATGTACGACGTAGACCCTGGATTTTTCCGAGCTGTATTATTGAGTTGCGAACCGAATGGATACTACGAGGGAATGACTCACCTTGTACCAGAGTTCCTTGTTGGTGGCCGGCCGCAGCATTTGGGTTTGGGCTACGGCTGGGCTGGCGTGATTCATCGCAGGGGTAATTGCAATATTGGTAAGTTAATCTTGGACACCAATCACTCTCCCAATAATGGCGCTCATTAGTATTGATAGTGCTTTTATCTGCTTCCTACTCTTCTGGTGCCTCAACTGAATACAACTGGTATGATGAGAAAAACACTTACTTACATTTCGTCGAGTTCCATCAAAAATATTTAGAAGCTCTCCTCAAGCTTGATAAGCAATTCTTTATAAAGGTTCATGAAAACCCTCTCTTTTTACTGTTACCAGTATTAGATATTCATGCTGTCTATCTATACAATGGCCTTATTCATAGCGATCAACTCTTTCGTTGGGGAAGAACGAGGCGCCGAGAGATGTTGGAGCTTGTCGAAGAGGCTTGGAATGCGCTCCGTATGATGAAACACGACGGCATGGGGCCATTGCATTGCGTTCGACAATATGACAGCGACTACAACGGCAACAAGATTCAAGAATCCGAAGAATATAAGAGATTGGCCGAGAGGTTCAGATGTATCAAAGAAGAAATATCTCGCACAGAAGCTCTAGCTCGGGACTATCTACAACACCATGTTGGGATGTTTAGTCTCGAAGAATCCCGGGTATCCATCAAGCAAGCGAGAGTAGCTTTCGAAGAGAGTAAGAGGACAAAGCTAAGTAAGTGATATAACGGTCGCGCTCTCTCTCTCTCTCTCTCTCTTTTTATTTTACGTATCTAGTTTACATGGGCCATCTAACATTTGAGAAACTTAGTAACCGTGCTTGCGATATTTTTTGTCCCAATAAGCTTGAGCACATCTGTTTTTGGGATGAACATCCATGAGCTCAATGAGAATGGACAGTCATTATGGGTTTTCATTCTAACAACTGTTTTAATCGTAGCAACGACCATGATACTATGGGGCTTCATGTATCAATTCCAGAAGTATAACTCGCAACCGAAGGCCGGTAGAAAGGAAGGAAAGCATTGGTGGACCAGGTCTGCTGCCCTTTGCCAGCTCATCTTCCGAGGACATATCATCTGGGCCTGGAAATCTGGAATACTCGTTTCCCTCCTAACCGACGGCCGAGTAGCATTTCTTAGGTCTTGCACCGGGTATCAAACTGAGATTGGTAATAATTTACATAGCCCGAATGAGCCGTGTTGCTATGTCAGGGACCATATCGGAAAGAGCGACGCGTTCGACTGTTCTAAGTTTGAAGACCAACCAAGCCGGAATGGAAGGGACCGATGACCAATGATGGGAAAGATATAGATGCTCAATAGCCGGGAAGGCTAGCCGTAATAAAATACGCATCCTATCCGCGGATTCATTGTTGAAAATGAGTCGATGCTTCATGAATGCATGGTTCCGTGCTCATTCGCGCGGGTAGCGGGACCGTTTCTGTTTGATGCCTCATATACCACCAGTCCACAAGCTGTATTATATTTGCAACTGTAGTCCTTCAACCCATCACGAACTTAGCCCTTGGTGTTCAATCTTAGTCTAGTGAGAGTGGTTGACTAACTGATATAATGTATAAGCGCACCAATCGGGAGACTGGACCACAGTCTAAGCTAGCAGAGCGAAGACACAGAATGATCTTCTTCGTCACGTGTAGGCTCTCACTACATACTGGTAAGCTTAAGAACAGCAGTTTTGCAAAATGCGGTCTGTCAAAATAGGCGAGGCTGGGTGCAAATTAATTGTCATATTACCCCCGGAACCCCTACGTTAACACAAAGCAATTCTAAATGCACGACCATGTTCGAATAATTGTAAAAAAATCCAAAACATCGTGAAATCAGTTTGTTCTTCTTAAACAGGCTAATTCGATTTAATGGCTAGGTATTGTGTAAGCTTCAAAAGTGATTGAATAACTGGTGTAGGGTAGTGTTGTAGAGGTTCTGGGGGTAATATGACAATTAATTTGCACCCAGCCTCGATAGGCTTGGACCCGCGGAGCAAATCAGAGGATGCGCTAGAGCGACCGGTTTCCGATTCATTCCCGTTCTACCGGCCTTGTTTCGGGATGCCGAACTTGGATTAACTAATTTTTAAACTACTTAATACACCATGATGGGTTGGATTAGTTATCACATCTGTCGTCTACCACGAGATTTTGGGTAGGTACCAACATATTTGTCGGATGCCAAGGTGACTTGGCAGGGTAGCTGAGAGGTTTTAGGGTTCCATTCTGAAATATTCCCTTGAAGATTGTGATGAATTACTACGCGATACCAGATGGTATATGCAGTGTTATCTTGGTGGCATAATTAGGGATCAGCGGGTGCTTGAAGCACATCAACTTGAAGAGCTTAAGCTAAAAAAAATTCCCAGGTACCTGCGGTAAAATGCTTATGAGACAAACTTCAAATATTTACTAACTACTACGGTATAACAGCGATTATTGCAACAAAGTAAGTATAAAATTAACTTGTGTATCTCAAGTAAGCACAGGCCGGAGAGGCGGGTGTCGTATGTTCTTTGCCCCATATCAGGAATTTAGCTCATTTTCTAGCGTCTGGGGTTGGCATGGTTTAAGGCTTGGCGCATGTAGCTGCAGCTTGTCAGACGTATATACTTGCGAATAGCGTGCGTATGACGTGCGTTGCGAGGTACCCTAAGCTGCACAGTTTACTGCTGTGACCTTTGCGCTTATTTTCTGTTTGTGATTTTTTGATTTTTTTCATCCATCCATCCGATCATCTCAGCTATCCACCTAAGCAATTCACCTCCGCCTTTTATTGTTTTAATCCTCGCGCTCCCCCCTATTTTCCTCCCTTCCGTCTTTTCTCCCACTAGTCAGCCACATCCACATACACATACACTACACGATGCTTTCCACACTGCGCATTGCCTCCCGCCAGGCCGGGGCCGTTCGTCGAGCCTCGTCCGTCTTCGGCGTGCAAGCTGCCAGAGCTGGCTCCACCTGGGCCAACGTTCCCCAGGGTCCACCGGTAAGTCTATTTGACCCAGAGTATAGGCACAGTATCGTGAGAAAAGATGGGAATTGATTGAGATGAGATTGCTAATCCGTGGTTATCGTGGGTCTCTAGGATGTGAGTTGATTGCAGATCTCCCAAGCTTGGTCAATTGAAGCTAGCTAGCTAGATGCCGCTATGCCCCGCGGAAAACTAATTGCTGACACAAACGCTTGGTTGCTCGATCCAGGCTATTCTCGGTATGTGGCGGTGGACCAATTCTGCCAATTCAATGTGTAGGATGTATGACTGACATGCAATGACCAGGTATCACCGAAGCCTTCAAGGCCGATAGCTTTGAGAAGAAGATCAACCTCGGTATGTCTGTTCAAGCCCAATCCCCAAGCGACGTGCCCATCTCGAACACGAGCGACTAAACATGTCTTTCTCACGTGCGTACAGGTGTCGGCGCCTACCGTGATGACAAGGGCAAGCCCTACGTTCTCCCCTCAGTCCGTGAGGCCGAGCAGAAGGTGGTCGCAGCCAAGCTGAACAAGGAGTACGCCGGCATCACAGGCGTGCCCGAGTTCGCCAAGGCGGCAGCGGTGCTCGCCTATGGCAAGGACTCGTCGGCGCTCGACCGACTGGCCATCACGCAATCTATCTCGGGCACGGGCGCGCTGCGCATCGGCGCGGCCTTCCTCGAGCGCTTCTACCCGGGCGACAAGACCATCTACATCCCCAACCCGTCGTGGGCCAACCACAAGGCCGTCTTCAGCGACGCCGGCCTGAAGGTCAAGCAGTACAGCTACTACGACAAGAACACCATCGGGCTCGACTTCAACGGCATGCTTGCCGACATCAAGGCCGCCCCCAAGGGCAGCATGTTCCTCTTCCACGCCTGCGCCCACAACCCCACCGGCGTCGACCCCACCCAGGAGCAGTGGAAGGAGATCAGCCAGGCCGTCAAGGACCAGGGCCACTTCGCCTTCTTCGACATGGCCTACCAGGGCTTTGCTAGCGGCAGCACCGACAAGGACGCCTTCGCCCTGCGCTACTTCATCGAGCAGGGCCACAACGTCTGCCTGGCCCAGAGTTTCGCCAAGAACATGGTAAGTCTCGTCTCTCCCCCCCGCTCAACCAGCGCCTTCCCTTCTTTTCAAGCGAACAAGATGGACTAACGCGACATACAGGGTCTATACGGTGAGCGTGTAGGGGCCTTCTCCATCGTAGGCGCCGACGCCGAAGAGAAGAAGCGAATCGACTCCCAGATCAAGATCCTCGTGCGACCCCTATACTCGAACCCGCCCGTCCACGGCGCGCGCATCGCGTCCGAGATCCTGAACACCCCCGCCTTATACCAGCAGTGGCTGGGCGAGGTCAAGGAGATGGCGGACCGCATCATCACGATGCGGGCGCTGCTCAAGGACAACCTGGAGAAGCTGGGCAGCGCGCACGACTGGAGCCACATCACGTCGCAGATCGGCATGTTCGCCTACACGGGCCTCGACGCCCCGTCCATGGAGAAGCTGGCCAAGGAACACAGCGTCTACGCCACCAAGGACGGTCGCATCAGCGTCGCCGGCATTACCACCGACAACGTCGGCCGTCTCGCCGAGGCCATCTACAAGGTCAAGGGCTAAGCTACCTACTCCCACCATACGGGAGTTTCATCACTGAACAAATAAACTGCCATACCAAACAAAACAAAACAAGCGAAACGATCTGTATGAGTTTACGGGAACCATGGAGGGCGTTGTAAATTACCTTCTTCGTTTGTCATATCAGTCAAGGAAGGAAAGGGGAAAACTGGGTCATGTTGGAGGAAATGTCTATGAGTTTATGACTTTATCCGTGGATGAATCATCCGTCTCATTTAGCGTTTTCTTGTCGGCGGACCCTTCTCTCCCCATCTCTTGTCCACTTGGATGTATTGTTCTTTTGCTTTCCTTCCTCTTCTCGGATAGATAGATGGATATATAAGGAAAAAAAAAAGAAGATAACACACCGGTAGATTAGATAAATGACGAATTAATCAAAATACATCGAGCTCTACAACGCAATTCGTTCCCGTGTCGCAGAATGATGATTCTGGCGATGATGCCTACACACCAAAGAAAAAAGAAGTCATTAGCAACTTATATCTATGTTCTTCTTTACATTCACCGCAACCGATTTAAATCCCCCTGAATCTCCCTCAACCTCGTCTCCATCTCCCTCCAGACCCTCGCCATCTCACGCATAGTCCGCTCCTTACTCTCATCCACGGTAGTCCGTCTCCTATGTCTCTGCACCACCTTATTTCCTAAGCCCGACTCCCTTTTCGCGCGCTTCTCGATATCGACACCATAATCCGCAAGTTCATCCTCCCTCGTGCGCGAAGTATCCTCCAATCTCCTCCCCGCATCGCGCAGATGTTGGCGATAATTAACCAGTGCCGCCCTCGCCTCGGGGGGATATGCCAGAAATCTCGTCTCCCAGAGTAAGGTTTCAGCAGCAAGGGCCCATGCTTGGGCCTGCTGACGTGCCTCTTCTGCGCGGAGTTCGGAGGATCGCGCTAGAGGGCCGTGTTTACTTTCCAGCGCAGCGAGAAGAAGGGTTAAAGCCTCTGTGTGCTGGGCTAGATACCGCGTTAGAGACGCTGTTGCCGCTATTCTGGCGCGCGAGAGGGCTGTTTTTGTACTACTGAGGTCCGAGATGAGAGAATTGGATATTGAGGGTAATGAGGGGATTGCGCGGTGGATGTATGAGGGGTTCGTGTTTGGGCTTAGGACGCGCGCTAGGGTCTTTGCTTGTGCTACTAGACGTGCGGATACGAGTTCTAGAATTCGTGGGAAGAGCGTGGGGAGGTCTGTGAATGGTGGACTACTGAGGAGGAGGGATAGCGATGAAGATGGGAGGGTCGAGGCGTTGTTTAGGAAGGGCGGGAGCAGGATTAGGAGTTCGAGGAGGTCGGGTGGTAAGGGGGGTGTTTGTGTTTGGGGTTGGGGTTGTGAGCGAGGCTTGAGACGTCTTTGTTGTTCTTTTCTTGGTTGTTGTTGTTCTTCGTTGGTTGGTTTTGTTGGTTGGTTTGGAATGGCGGTCGACAGGGCGGTGCAGATGAGCTTTACTCTTGCTGCTTTTAGACGGTATGCCTTGAGTTCCTGGTACAATTGGCACATTTTTGTTAGTTATCCTGTTCTATGATGTGAAGAAGATGTAGATGGAAGATTATATGAAATACGTACTTGACGCACGGCATCGCGCTGTTGGGCGGACGGGTCGATCTTGGTCGAGCCATCTGGATTGAGTATGGATGTGGTGATGGTGTTGTAGAGTTTCTCGAAGCGGGGATTGTTTTTCAGAATGCGGTCATCTACCGGTGGTATCATTTTCGGCACACATAAACACTCAATTGATTGACTTGATGCTGAGAAAAGAGCTTTTGAAGTTATCGCAACGTCTGTTTACTTTATTACCGGACCCCTAAATTGAACTTATGTCATATCGAAATCCGACTAAGTAAAAAAGAACCCCACTAGCCAGAAAACTGGGGTTGTTCTCACGAAAGCGGAGCGCTATCACCTGACAAGATAAAGCTCCCCGCGTTGCGATAAAGTCCGGACAAATCTCTGCCGATCATCCGGCGTCAATTGCACTGCAAGTGCCAAGAAACCGCCAAAGCTAACATTTGGATGCCGGGGCAGTCGAATTTCTGGGAGTCAATTCTACACGCCGATTTAAATATTTAACCAAGGGCTGACCGGACGACTCCACGGGCTCAGACAAGTCAATCGGCTAATTGGCGAGGCCGGCGCTCTCGATCACCAGTTGCCGGACAGAAAATAAATCATGGTACCACAACCGGCAATGGCACCAACACGGTGCCTATCACGCCCTCTCCTCACCCTCAAATCCTCATCCTCACCCACAACCCTCTGTGTCCGGACCTTAACCACGACCCCCCCCCTATGTCGGCAAACCCCCTCCCACCGCACCGTCCCCGCCCCTCAACTGCCCGAATATCCCTACGGGCGTTTCCAAACATACAAGCAGCGCAACGAAGGACTCTACGGCCGGAGCAAAATCCGCTTCGGCAACGTAGTCGCCTCGAAATACGGGAACAAATCACGCACATCATGGCTCCCCAACCGACACACCAAACGCTTGTGGTCCCCCTCCTTAAACGGGTTCATCCGCACGCGCATGACCGCTTCCGTGCTCCACACCATCGACAAACTGGGTGGTATCGACGAGTACTTGTTGGGATCCAAGACGAAAAGGATAAAGGAGCTTGGACCCGCGGGATGGGCGTTGCGGTGGAAGATTATTCAGACGCCTGCTGTTCAGGAGCGGTTTGCGCGGGAGAGGGCTGCTCTTGGATTACCTCCTAAGGAGATTGGAAGTGCTGTTGCTGCTGTCGCTGCTGACGCGTCAGGTTTTCCTGCCGAGTTGGCTGCTGAGGGCTTGGATTCCGCGGCTGTCATTGATGAGGTTGATGATATGCTGGCTCGGGACGAGGAGTTCGTCCTAGGTGACCCTGCTGTCGAAGCTGAGGACGTGGTTGTTGTGGAGGAAGCTCAGGATACACCTCGACAACAGGCGCAGAAACCGGAATAAGCCGACTATATGGGAGTTGAGAGGTCCAAGGTGAAAAGTGCGGGTGCGCAATGATTGTCCATCCAATGACGACTAAGAAGGGCGCGCCACTGGGTATATGGTCTCGCCTGGGCAGTATATGGCAGAAGACAATAAAGTATCCAATGTACTATATCATCATATATATATATATACCGGCCTGGATTAGAATTGTACAATAATATGTATCATGATGCAGGCCAATTCAACATGTCTACCAGCACCAGATTGAGCAGATCCATCGTCTTTATATACAAGGAGATCTACCATCATTTTGGTTTTCCCAAGCGCCAACTCCGTCTGAATTCCATTGTTCTTCTCTATGCTCAATGCATAATGCCATATAAATCAGGGTCCATCATACATATCTTCTACCTTTAAAATCGCAGGTCCCATCCGATCTGGGGACCCAGGGTCGGCAGCTCATCTGCCACGCTCTGCACGTCTTTGTCGCCACGACCGCTCAGGCAGATGACGAGGTCCTCGTCCTTTTTCATCGTCTTGGCCAACTCAATGGCCCCGTAGATGCCGTGCGCCGACTCGAGCGCCGGGATGATGCCCTCAAGCTGGCTCATCAGCTTGAAACCCAGGAACGCCTCGGCGTCCGTGGCTGCGACGAACTTGGCTCGCTCATTGTCCTTCCAGGATGATAGCTCGGGGCCTACACCCGGGTAATCGAGACCCGCCGATACGGAATGGGTATCGGTGATCTGGCCGTGTTCGTTCTGGAGAACGTAGGTCCGGACACCGTGTAAGACGCCCTTGGTACCTGCCGTTAGGGTTGCCGAGTGGCGCGTCGTGTTGATGCCGTCACCACCAGCCTCGACACCGAGCAGTTTCACGCTAGGGTCATTCGAGAATGGGTAGAACATGCCAACAGCGTTACTACCACCTCCGACGCAAGCAACGACGGCGTCGGGGAGCTTCCCACGCTTTTCTAGCATCTGCGCTTTCGTCTCATCGCCGATGACAGACTGGAAAGTACGGACGATAGTCGGGAACGGATGAGGGCCGATAGCTGAGCCGATGATGTAATGCGTATCTTCGAGGCGCACAACCCAAGATCTCAACGCCTCGTTGACGGCATCTCGTAGGGTCTTGCTACCACATTCCACAGCAATGACCTTGGCGCCAAGGAGTCGCATGCGGAACACGTTGAGTGCTTGTCGTCGCACGTCTTCCTGCCGAGTTTGTCAGTAAGAGATCACCAGTAGAAAAGAATAAGGGGAGGAAGGAACTCACGGCACCCATGAAGACAGTGCACTCCATGCCGAACTTGGCACAGACGGTGGCGGTGGCTACACCGTGTTGTCCCGCACCCGTCTCGGCGATGATCTTAGTTTTACCTAATCTTCTTGCAAGCAGCAGCTGACCCAGGGCGTTGTTGATCTTGTGGGAGCCAGTATGGTTCAGATCCTCTCTCTTCAACCAGATCTTGGCGCCTCCCGCGTATTCAGTCAACCGCTCAGCATACTGGAGGTGGCCGGGACGTCCCATCCAGGGATAATAAGACCTGTATTCTTCCCAAAAAGCGGGATCGTCTTTTATGGCGTTGAATCCGTCTTCGAGTTGTGACAAACAGTCCATGAGAGACTCAGGAACGTATTGGCCGCCGAATTCGCCAAATCGTTCGGGAATCTTACCATGGAGAGCAGCGAGTTGTGCGACCAGCGCAGCATCGTCCTCTTCGGTAATCGTCCCATTCACGGTGACCGTCTCGCCATTAGGTTCTTTGGCCGCGCTAATCGCTTCGATAACGCCCACCTCTCGCGTAAGCTCAGGTTCGCCCGTCCGTCCAGTAACATAAGCACAGTATTCCTGCACAGCAGGTTCGTGCTTGCCGGCCTCGGCGTTTTGAAGGACCGTGACAATCTGTGAGCCGATGACAACACCGTCCGCGATGGCAGCGACGGACTGGAAGTGCTCACGCGTGGAGACGCCGAAACCGACAGCAGCGGGCTTGTCGCCGCTGTACTTCTTAACACGCTCAAGTAGGCTGGGGAGGTTGGCATTTAGGGTACCCAGGGCACCGGTGACGCCCTGGCGCGAGACGACGTAGATGAACGAATCAGCAAGAGCGCACAGAAGCTTCATTCTGGTATCAGACGTAGCCGGGGCAATTAAAGGAACGTATGATAGACCACCACTGCTGCAGAACTTGCGGAAGGAGACGGCCTCTTCCGGGGGGAGGTCGCAGACAATGAAGCCGTTGACACCGGCCGCCTTGCAATCGTTCAACAGAGCCTCCTCGCCATAGCTAAGTAGGGGATTATAGTAGCCCATTAGTAGCACGGGAACGGTCAAGCCCTGAGCACGGGAGTCCTTGACCATTTGTAGTGTAGACTGGATGGTGACGCCATTGGCGAGGGCGACGGTGTTGGATGTCTGAATGGTAGGGCCATCGGCGATGGGATCTGTGAAGGGAACGCCCAATTCAATGACATCTGTTTTTCGTGACGTTAGAGGATATCAATTGGCCGGTCCGTCTGGGGGTCGTCACATACCAGCACCACCCTTCTGCATCGCCAGTAGAATCCCAGGCATGAGCTCGGGCTTGGGGAAGCCGGCGGTGACATAGGTCACTAGGGCAGCCTATACACATGTCATTGCGTCAGCTGTAGGTCTTTTGTGCTTGATTTTTGGTCTGCCATACCCGGTTCTCGGCTTTGCAGCGCTTAAAGGTTTGTCTCAGAGGCTCCATGTTATCCGATTGCAATTGCGATTCTATCGAGTTTTGGCGATTGAGGATGAATGGGAGAGGCGGTTGCAGATGGAGGAGACTCTGAGAGAACACTCTAAAAATGAGCAGATGAACGACCCTTTATAGACACCAAGTGAGTCACAGAGCTGGTGTTTGGAGATATTTGGTCCAGGGTGTTGTTTTGTTCAGAGTGCCGAGTGCAGGGTGCCGGGGTGGTGGTGGATGGTGGTTGTGCTGAAGGAAGGAATGGTGACTCTTTTTTATGAAATATCCAAGTCAATCCAAATGCGACCATCGGAGGGGTGGAATGGAGGGGCACTTTCTCTGTTTTCTGATAAATTGCCACGAACCCCACCACCGACCCGTCCGTCCGGGCTGGTGACGCCGACAATCCCCACAAAATGCCGTACCTGACTTGAAGTGAAGTTGAAATGTTTCCGGTGACTATTTGCTATATCAATTGTAAACTGACTAAGATCTGCCACGTACGACCATAGGATGTAGAAAACGCGGGGTCCCGTCCGCTCCCCCATAGCTAAGCTACATACCGCCAGATTAGTAGTTGGGTCGGTGACGACCAGCGAATCCCTGGTGTTGTACGTTTTGCAATTTTCATTTTTGGATCACGTTAAGATAACAAAACTGGATAGAGTAAGTATAATCAATCATCTAGTTTTTTTTTTGTTTTTTGTTTTTTTAAGAATATGGAAAAAAAATTCAAAAGGTTTAAGGACTCTCAGAATCGAACTGAGGCTTTCGCAGTACCCTCGACAGCATCTAACGGCTTGGCGACGTGCACCTTACACCAAGTCCTCTTTTAAGTTCGGCTGGACATCATTATCGGCATTTTTATATGATTCAAACACAGACATAAACTTTGATTAATAATACTGAAATGTCAACAGTATTATTTTTCATGGCATACATCATCGGATCTCTCAGGGGTGATCATTTGAACTTCATCCTAAGGATGTCATGTAGTGTAGGTACGGTGGAAAGCGATTTTCCTTTTTGCTAGGAGTTTTATACATAAGCCTGGCCTAAAGAGTAAAACATAGCACATATTACCGAGCAGTAGTATTGATGTTCGAGGCTTTTGACTGAAATCGCCTTTCGATGAAAATCTACGGAAGTATAGACTAGAAAACTGATTGCCAAGCACCTCGTTCCATCACGCGGAATATTAAGCAGTTAGCTCACACCACCGGGACAGCTGACAAGCAAATAAGTAGCATCGTCCTATAGTCATATTGGTGATTTGGATCGACAACCACGAACCCGTTGCTGCCTTCAAGCTCTCAGCGTTCCCTTCCCCAGAGACCAGATTCTCCCCGAGCCCGTATAATCCAACATTGCATGCTTGGCCCATCATTCTCGCATGGCTTAACTGCTACACTACTTGGTATATCGGCTTTTGCTATATCCCTCATCGAGTCCGAAGCGGTTACAAACCCACGAAAACAAATACCTTAGATCACATGATCAACAATGATGTTCAGGCGCCGTGATAGTAGAGATTGGGCTCGTGTACCGTGTATTTCTTAGGGATAGTTGGCGAGTTCTCCTAGCCGCTATTAGGAGCTCGTGAGTTCGAGATCAACCGACAATCGGCTTTCAAGACGCTGAGACGAATGGCAGTCATGAGAATCATTCGACGTAGATCAGTCCCTATTTGTCTCAGGACATCCTCGTGAGTGAATTGGAGTGTGCACTTGTGCCTCCACGAGATCGACATCAATTGCCAAAGATCACGTTTGGCATACGATAGAATGGCGAGCACCTGGCCTTCATTGGACATATCATTTTTAGGCCAGAACGTATCATCGACAGCCTCGTCCGGAGATTGTCGCGGCTTGGGTGGGTGTCGTACGAGTTTATACCCGCCGTTTTCGAGCCCAGCTTCGTTGTCTTTCTTGGCTACTCGTATCCATGAGAAGACATCCTTTCTTTTTCCGGAATTCACTTCGACTTCGAGTTCAAAAGAGAATGCCACTTTGCCTTCCTCAGTGGTTCTCATTCGCACAGATGCCATCCAGGAGATGGGATCGAATAAGAGAATTTCGCTATCTGGGTTGATATGTCTATAGGAAAGTGGTTCCCCAGCAGCTGCAATAACGGGACTGCAATGGGATGGACCGTTATGAAGGTACGGACCTATCATATTGTAGTTAGGTCCTGTAGAATTGGGCTGAGCCGTGATAGCGTAAAGGCGATCGTCCGCTGACTCCCCACAGAAGTAGAATTCCGTGGCAACTCCAACGCTATATTGACTATATAACTTCAACGTAAGTGGGAGGCGAAGGGAGATCGTTGAGGCTCTGTTGAATAAAAGTCCAGTGCTTTCTTGGTTGACTGACTCCTTCTGGGCCGGTATTTGACCAGACATTGCGTAATCTAGCAGTTGTTTAGATTCGAGTCCGGCTTAATGGTACACGAAAGATACCTACTCAGATGGTGGTGGAATCAGCTGTGAAGGTGATTATGACGCAAGAAGACAGAGGTAGTCGATGCAAGTACTGATGAGGCACGAAATACAAAGCGTATTTGTAACAAGACGGCTGCTAGGCTCGTGAGTAACATATGTTAGTTAATAGGGCGGCAACGAGATTGTTAGATTAGCATATACTTACTACTGGCAGTATAGTCGAAGGAGGAGAGGCTACAAGATGGCCATTCCTCTAGTACTGTTGGTAGTAGAACGCAGACGTGAAATGCGATAGTTGTGGACGAGGATATGTATATATATAAATAGGGATGTGGAAGACAGGGGGAGACAGAAGGGATGCCTGAGAAATTTGACTTTACGTCCTCCATATTGTGTGACCATTGAATCCATCACTTGACCCTCTATTATACGATGATGTTTCTAACATTAATCTCTCCACGTTCTGATAGGTCGGATCCCTACTCGTGAGGCCCCAATCTTGTAAGGATATGACCATATATTCACACCTGATTAGCTGCCCACAGGTCATTTATCAGGAAACCATTGTGTGTGCGAAGTTGCTTGGCCAAGTGACACGGTCAAAGAGATTGCGTTTGTGCTTCAGGTACGTGTAACCTGAAAATGACCGTGCCCCTTACAAACAAATAAACAAACCGTAAGCAGCCTACCCAATGATTCAAGCACTCTAATTGACGCAAATAAACCGAAATTTCTTCTTCCTTGACGGTACTATCACAACACAGGATGGTAACACTATACAGGTGTGTTAAAGTAAAATGTTATTGAGCTAAGCTATTTCATGTCTACGATCATTCAAGCCCACAGCTAGAGCTTTGACAGTTTAGAGACTCTCCAGATTTATGGTGATATAGCAAGAGAGATGGAAATATTGCTGGTATCCCACGTTCGGCGCCCCTGTTAACATTACATGATGGGAAGGCAAGGAGATATCTAGCCCAATATCTTCATCGAGTTTAAAGCGGTTACGGAGTAGTTGTTGGTGGGTATCTTGCTGAGTCCTCCCAACTGTCGAGTTGCGAGCTCTCCTAGCCGCTGTCTGGACTCACGGGCTCATCCGATGACTGGCTTTCAAGTGGCGGAGACGAGCGGCAGTGACGAGGATCGTCCGAGCTAGATCGTATCCAATTTCTCCCAGGACATCCTCGTCGGTGAATCGGATCGTGTACAAGTACGGCGATAAGGCTACCTGCAAACCCTTACCGTTTGATAGAATTGCAAGCAGATTGTCTTCATTGCTCAGATCATGTGTAGACCAATGTCGATCGAACAAAAGAGGCCGAGAGACAAGATTATGAACGCCTTCTGGCTTTGGTGGGTGCCGTACAAGTTTATACCCGCCGTGCACAAGCCCAGCTTCCTTCTTGTCTATTCGGATCCATGAGAAGGCATCCTTTCTTCTCTCGAACCCCACTCCGACTTCGACTTGAAAAGTGAATGCTACTTTGTCTGCATCGGTGAGTCTCGCTCGCATGATGTCGGTTGCAACACCATCGTGATCGTTGTTGCAGTTTTGAGTATTGACCAAGAGGATATCGCTATTTGGATCGGTTTCTGTAGAGGAGGCCGTTTTCTGGTCTGCAGCAGCTGCGATAATAGGACTGCTGGTGGATGGACCGCTATGAAGAAGTAGACCCCGACGTTTGCTAAGAGGAGGTTTTCCTCCCGACTTAACATGCTGAACCTTGACAGCGTAAAGGCGATCTTCCGGTGACTGCCCGCAGTAGTAGAATGTCGACATACCTTCAACGCCCCATGAAGTATGTGCATTCAACACAAGCGGGAGACGAAGGGGAGGCGGTGGAGCACTGGTGCTTTCTTCGTAGGTTGGCGGATTGGCCATAAGGCTGGCGTCTCGACTCCTTTGAAGACCATACATTACGAAAACTACCAGTTGTTCAGATTTGGGTCCGACTCAATGGAAAACGAAAAATACCTACTAGGAGAGTAGGAAGGCGATAAAGTAGGATACAAGAAGACAGATATAGTTGATTATGAGTAACATATATCAATGGAACGACAACGAGATTTTTAGCCTACACTTACTACTAGTACCATACTCAAAGGAAGAGAGATTCCAGGATGATCAATTTCCTAGTAGTGTTGGTAATACAACGTAGATGTGAAACGCGGCGGTTGTTTCAGACATATACCTTGAAAAATGGTTGAAGGAGAAAGGAAACAGGATGGAAGGGATGGTGAGAAGTTTGCGGGTAGGCCGGATTACGGCGTGAAGCCCCTTTCAGGACACATGACCATGTATTCACATTCAATGAGCTGCCCACCAGTTATTTAACGGGTTGGGGTGAGCAAATTTGCTTGGCTAAGTGACACGGTCACTGGTTTATGTTCGTGCCTTACGTACGTATAACTTTGAATGACTGCGCCCCTTACACGCAAACAAAACCAAACAGCCTGGAAATTAATTTAAGCACTCTATGATCTGAATTTCTTCTTTCCAGACAGAAATATCACGGAACAGTATGACAGAATTAGGTAAGTATGCACTTTGTGTTAACAATCAGAACTTTGACAGTTTTAAAAGCCCACCAAATTGAAAATATTCAAGATAGATAGAAAAGGCTCATTGCATAGACATATGTTAATTTCCAACTCTGGGCACTCCCTTCAATACAACATGTTAGGAAAGCAAGGAGTCATCAACGCTGGTATCATGTAACGTGCATTTATATTAATACAGTTACTATAAACATAGAACGCCTTTTAAGTTTGTCACATCTACTCCGCAATTTCTCTCTGAATCGCCTTAGTTTTCCGTAGGCTAAATATCTGGAGCCCCATATAGTCGGAGTTGAGGCCTTCATTTTGAACCGAATTGTTACAGGTGCGGTGCGATGTTCCTACATCAGTCTATGTAGCCCATCAGTAGTCGCCTCAGGGGTAACCGAGCAACCTGTCACAGATACGGAACCCCTGAACGCAGAAGCTTTTACCATTTTCATGACATAAAAATAAACTACGTAGATATCGAATGATAATTATACCTTTAAGTTGATTCACATCTCAGGTCTTATGACCGTTCAACCATATACCTTTCTACGTGGTAAAGTTCCCCAAGGGATATTTGAATACCGAGACCCAATTTTTGGAGTTCCCACCTCTATGTATCGGAGTGTTTTTCGCCTTGTTTTAATTCATTGTAGAATGAGAAAATAACCTCCTCCTACCTCACAACCAACCTTTCAACTTTCATTGCTCATAGCGGGTATTCATCACGGACTGTTTAAGCAACCTCTAGGGTAGCTATCGAGGTAATTGCAGGACTTTTTGCTACCGAGTTCAGGTAGAAATGATGGGTCACAGTCGACACTGTCAACCGTGGGCCCATCAACATAGGCATATATCATGTAGTAGAATCACTCATAGAAGAGAGGAAACAGAAAGTCCCAAATGCGTCTTGCTACGTAGTAGAAATCGATATTGTAGATATAATCGCCTGTATTGCGAAGAGCTATCAGGCTGGGTTATCAGTGGTGTTGTCTGCGCAAATGATAACATGGTAGATATTTGATATTTTTATACAGGCTACACCGCCACAATCGCCACTAGGCATAATGCTTGGCTTACCAAAAGATGTATGCTGCGGCGAGGCAGACAAATTGGGGTTGAAGGATAATAATGCATACCCCTCATTTCTTCTGCGTTGATTAAATCATCGTTTTTAGAGCACATCGAAAATGGATATCGACTCCGTCAACGAGACTCTAGCTGAAGGAAAAAACGCTGGGACTACAACGTTGGTTTCCGCTCATTGCGTGTTTTGGTAGATTGAACCTGACAGGATGATTATAGTGCAAAATTGTTCGACGATGCCCTGGGGAAATTGCGCAGCGCATTAAGTGATGCTGACAAGGCACATATCAAAGACTTTCGTAACCACAAGGACATGATAGCAGCGGTTCGGAAGGCTTCTTCTCACTTCGCCGGCAATCAAAGAGGACTCATAAGAATTGCCGAACGTATTGCAGCCTTTTCAGATGCCTTTGCTCCATTTTTTGATGTTGTCAACGTATACGTCCAAATAAAGGCGGAGTGGGCTGCAGTGTTCTGGGGTACTTTGTGGTTAATCTTCAAGGTAAAGCACGACTGCATCGTTTTCTAAAGCCTTTTTACCACATCCAACTAACGTCTTTTTTCCTGTTAGCTTGGCTCGAACCTGATCAACTTTTTTGATCGAGTGTCCGCTATGCTAGAGGAAATGGCTATGATTCTACCCCAATATGAAGCATGGTTTGACATATGCAAACGAACTCGCCCTTTCACTACAGCAGATCGTCTGAGCCAGTCATTGGCAATGTTGTATGGCGATTTTATTGATTTCACTATTCATGTTTACTTCATGTTCACAAAGAGAAGCAAGGGTATATACATACTTCAAGGCAAAACCCAAATCATTTGTACACGCTGACCTTAAAATCGACTTTAGCACGACTAAGGCGAGTTTTTCAGATAAGTGGATTAATGTTACGTCCGTTTGACGCTAGGTTCTCGCTCTTGAAAGAGCATATCGAGAAACACTGTGTCTGGTTTGAAACTGAAGCGCAGATCCATCAACACGACTTACTCCATCAGACACATGCTGATCTCCGCCAATTTCTCGATTCATCATTGAATGATCGAGAGACGGGAGCGCAGGTCGCGAATCAGCGCGCAGAGAATTCTCGTCGGGTCCGAGAAATCAAGTCTTGGATCAATAGTTCCGATTACCAATCTCTGTATAATCATGTCAGCACCCAGATGCACCCTCAATGCGGGAAGTTTATTCTCCAGCTTCCCGATTACGTACGACTTAAGTCTTTACCGTTTTCGAATAGTAACATCACAGACCTGAAGCCGTCATCTGAGTGGCTTCAGCGGGTTATTTTCCTGAGAGGTGCGTGTTCAAACTGTCATAAGATAGACTTTTGCTCACTCTTTTGAAGGCAAGCCTGGACTGGGTAAAACATTCTTGTCTGTGCGAATTATAGATGATCTCCAGACTACTGTCTTACCAACAGAGCCTGGCGAGGAGAGACCGAATGTTGCATACTTTCATTATAGCCAGATAGACCGGTACAAAGACAGTAGCCCAGTGGCGTCGTTTCGGGCGATCTCAGAGCAACTTATCCATGCTCATAGGAGCGATCAGCTAACTCTCGATTCTCTCGCGATGATCCAGTCCGAGGAAGGCAGTGGTCAACATATCGCGTCTACTTCAGACGTAAGAGCTATTGTCGACACTCTACTTCGACAACACCAAACATTTATCGTGATCGACGGAGTTGATGAATGTAATAACCCTGAGGCTCTCTTGGAGGAGGTCCGTGACGTGTGTATAGAGCACGACTGCCGAGTAATTCTCCTCGGCCGCCCGAGTACGCCTATTCCAAGGCGATGGACTGTTTATACGTCGACAGATAACTGGATGATTGAGCTAGGCCCTTCCAGTGTATCAAGAGACATCGCTTGTTATCTTCAAGACAATCTCTCCCACCTAATAACTCACGGATTTCTAGGGAATGGCGTTAAGAAATTTGAGCATCTTCTTCAGCTTACGGATATGAACCTAATACCGATGCTTGCGGATGCAGCTGAAGGGATATTCCTTTGGGTCAAGGTCCTGCTGAATCTCCTTCAGTCACCAGCGCTGTCTCCAGCAGCACGACTTAGCATTTTGCAGAAACCCGCAAATCTTGTGAGTTTAGACGCACTCTATCGTCGTATGTTGGACATGATAGAGGCATCTAGTTGGTATGAGCAAGAATTAGCACAGAAAGTATTCCGGTGGTTACTTTTCTCCACCATGGCCCTTCATACCACAAGTTTCCATACAACCCTTGCTATCCATCCAGGACGACCAACAACTGAGCGTGATTATCTGAATGAATATCCGCAGTGTATCCCCAGAATCACTTGTTCCCTCGTTGAATTGCATACCGATCGGGATACGTTCGTCTTCCTTCATCTCTCCTTCAAGGACTTTTTGTTACATAAGGTGTATTATGATCGGAGATTAAATGGGATGACTTCAAAGTTTAAGAGATCAGCCAACTTTCCTTCCAGGAAAAGACGAAGATTTGATTCCCAGAATTGGAATGAGGGGTATCAAGAGTCGGAGGAGCAGTGTCGAGACATCAATGACCTGGTGAACCAGCGAGCTCCCAAAAAGCGCGACAGGAGCTCCGAAAGTTTATCATCACGGTTAGGGTTAGAGCCTGAGGGACGAAGTTTCCTCCAAGAAAACGTAGCGGACGTTAGAGGCAGCCAATTAGCTCTGGCAGAAACGTGTCTGTCGTACCTGATATTCGACATTCCAGCTCAACCCCTACAGGCTCTCAGAAAAGACAAGCCGTTCTGCGGCTTTGGCCTCGACGCTATGAGTAATACTCTCGAGGCTTCATACATCGATGCTGACGTGATAACGAACGGAACTAACCGACAGAGCATCGACGTGCAGTACCCTTTCTTGCGGTATAGTGCCTTGTGCTGGCAGCATCACCTCGCCGCAGGGCATTATGAAGGTAATCTCATGGACCAGTCCTTTCCCAGGACTTCAGAACTCTATTATACTTTGCTCTCGCAATTCCTTGTCAATCGCTTTACGGCCACTATGTGGACTGAAGCCTCGTACCATTACCGCATGGTGCCGCAGATGGGGCGGCTGGATCAATTGATAAAACAATTCACGCGTTCACGAACTCTTCCAACACCTCCGATTGATGATATAAGGGCGCGAGAACATGCCTGGGTCGGTATCGGGTTGCACCAACTGTCGGAGGCACTAAGACATCTCGCAGAACATTCCAGTAGCACATTACTCCAAAATCCGTCTTTAATCTGGCAGAAAGATACTCAGCGAGCTGAAGATAAGGAGTTCTGGCCTAATTGGGAAGGCGAGGAAGAGATAAAAGGCATGGAGGTAGATGGAGAGGGTCTATCCCAGCAGGGTAGCTGGCGGTTTGATCACGATGTAGCGCCGGCGCCGTCACTTGCGTAAAGCAGTTTTAGCCTAATGAACGGTTTGAGTATATAAGGTTGTAAGGGGTTTATTCATTATTTGCTATGAAGCGAAGTGTATATTGAAGTCGTGGAAGTGTTGTGGCCAACCGTCGTCCTTACTCACATTCTTCTTCATTAAATAGAACAGAACTCAAATAGAAAATTCCTCTTGTTTTCATATATGAGTAAAATGGTAAAGTAGCAATTTTTCTCTCTCGCGGCATTGCAGGAACTCATCACTGCACCCAATCTGAGCTAGAAGTTTATGCAACATTATCCGAGAGCTTAGCTTGGTCTTGTGGGATCCGTAAGACTTTCCAATCCCGTGGAACCATTTATAAACCGCAACTCTAGAATATGTTATATCAAGATTTGGGATAAGCCCACGAGCACCACTGCGCTGGATATTAGCTTTCTTACTTATATAGAGAATAAATAAAAGTCACACATATCAGTTGTTAAAGCAGCTGTCTAGTGCAGTGGTGCTCGTGGGCTTATCCCAAATCTGCTGCAAGCCTAAGTACAAGGTGCCACCCGGGGACTGCCACGATGTGTATATAATAGCTGCGGACGGCTAAGTCGCTCGACACAACGTCATATCTTTTGATAGTGTGTGGTTTAGTGCTGCAGTTCTGTTCCGCGACAGGGACTCTTACACCCACTGGCAAAATAGCTTCACACAATCATACTCCCATGCCAGATGACAACATGCACCGAACGGGGACGGAGATCTCTCTTGCTGTCATATTCATGGCTGATGACTATGTCAAGACACCATGGACAACATCTCCAAGGGGTGGGCAATAAGGGGTTCTTCGAGTCAGACTGTACGAACATAGTCACCTACACCTTTCGTTTTCGAGACCAGCACTGAGTTCTTCGTTGAAACTATCGTTATATGTCTACAAATTTATTGATTACCTTGCGTTCTACGTGATCACACGATTCCTCGTCGACTCTACTGATTTCCATTGACAATAGCCAGATCAGGGCTTGAGGGCACGTCAGGGGGCGTTTCAGTGCGGACCTGGAAACTTATGGCAAGTAACCTCGATTTTAATGACAATGAACAAGTCTTCAGAATGTTCCAACTATGTAAAGTGAGAAAGGCCTATTATTAGTAGTTAGGCAAAGCGGTGCTTATATCTTTAGGGGAATGACAGTTGGGCTGATTTGATTTGTGTGATCTAAAAATCAATCAGTTATTTCTTATAAAAACTAATTGTATACACATAGAAGTTCCTGTTAACAATATCTAATTCACCATAGAAATGTATGTGTGTGTATTTCATTTAACTGAGGATGTGTGCCTATGTTGTCCAGCCAGATGGCGATTATTAGGTAAGCTAACAACGAATCAAATGAGCCGAGGCCCCACGTCAACTCCCGCTTTCTTCGGCTCTGGCCGGATCGGCGCCGGAGACTTTCATCATCATCCATAATAACACATCATATTGCTTAATTCCAACATCGCCACCCGCCGCCAACCTACCAATATTTAATAATCTTCATAAAATCCCTACATTCAAGCCCGTATCTAAAGGCCGCGACGTCTTTTAATCCTTATTTAACCACGCTCGCGCAACCCGAACCTCAAACAATCAACAATCAAACAAACCTCTCCCCATCGACACTTTCGACCAAGAACATCCAATGGCCAGCCGCATCCGCACACGCATAGCGCGCCTAACACGCCCATCAACCCTCCTCCCCTCAAACCGCACAACCACAACCACACTCCCTCCCATCTCCCTCCGCCTATCCTCAACATTCCAAACCGGCCCCTCGCCACCGCGCTTACCGCCCTCAGAACAAGCCGAATTCGAGCGTCTGCAAAGAACAGCAAACACACAAGTCGGATTCAACGCGACATCGACGCCCGCCGAGTTCTCCTCCCCCTCCCCTACCAGCTCACAAACCAATCCCTCAAACTCTGCAAATGCATCATCATCTACAATAACGGAGAGGGAAGTAGAAAGCGAAGGAGGGCTCTCGACACCCCTGCGCAAAGGCGCCCCGCCCGAGTTCGAAGGCGAAGTGAATCCACGCACGGGCGAGGTCGGAGGTCCCAAGAATGAGCCCTTGCGCTGGGGCGCGGGGGGAGATTATAGTTATAATGGGCGTGTGACGGATTTTTAGGGCGATGGACGGGTTTGTTCTATCTATCTATTTGGGTATATCGAGTACAAATGTGGATTTGGGAAGGGGGAGGGGGAATACCGAAGCTGAGGGTTTATAAACAGGGCAGCCTGCTCCAGGACGAGGGCGGGTGGACGGATGGATATATATCGAAGATACGCAGGACGGTAACCTATGAAAGGAGAAGAGAACGCCGCGTTGGTAACCCAGGCTACTCTACGAGGTGTCGTATGAATGGAACACTACCATCTTAGATCAAGATATTGCACAACACGATTACGCGGTATGTCACGTTGTCGAACATCCAGAACAACCTTCACAGCCAAACCAGACGGAAGAACCAATCAATCATGCCATGAACACAACTATATTTATAAACCCATCCATAATTCAACTAAACATATCCCACCCACTCATCTCGTAGCTAACCCTCTCTCTATATACTATACGTACTCATGAAAAAATCCCAAGCTCGTCGTACTTCACACACATTGGTATCATAGACTAAGCATAGCAAAATAGACATTCGAAGTGAAAGGGAGATTTGAGAAGAAGAAAAAAAATCAAACGGTATAATCCCACGCTATGCAGCATCAAGTTCGAATCCACCGATGCGAGGAGGGATATATCAGCAAAGCAAAGCCAAAGTTTCATGTAAACAGATGGCGAAAGCCCAACTGGTATCGGCGCCACTATTCCGAGTCCGTACCCTCATCATCACATGGTACAGAACCCAAGGCCTCAAGCCCTTCACGAAACAATCCGTGTATAAGTAGGCGAACAACTAAGCAGAATTCCTGTTCTGCTCTTGCTGCATCTCGTCGGGCTCTTTAGGCTGCTTGTCGATTTTCTGCACGACATCATCACTCTGGCCGTTTGTCTCCCTCGCCTCTGCGTTGACGTCGCCAGGAGTCTGATCAGCTACCGTTAATGTCTCGGCTAAAGGGGATGGGACAGGCACATCCACGGGGCGATTCTCTTTGTTCCCCTCCCCGTTACGACGCTTGGGCTGCGCGCCTTTAGCAGCAGCGCCTTGGTCTTTCACCATCGCCTTACTTGATAGTTCCTTCTCTGGTATATCCACGACCTGGCTGCGGTTGACTTCACTCATGGCCTTGCGAATCCGTTCTCTACGGGCCTTGCCGCGTAACCGACTCTGTGGCGCGGCGCCATCGACCCAACGCACGCTCATGATCATGAAACTCAAACCGTCGTGTATAGACTTTCGTCCGTTGTACGTCCCGCCGAACTCGCGGCTCTGTATACCGTAACGCGTAGAGCTGGCATACTTCTCGAGTGGTGGCAAGATGAGCAGCGTCACGTGCAGATCGCGATCCGCGGGTACATGGATCGGACCCGATGCTGGGACCGAGTTCAGCACCTCCAAATGTTGCTCTGCTGGCATGATGCGCTGCTTGGATTTGGTCGCCGGTTTTTGAAGCTCGAGCAAATCTATATCGACGTCACTTGGCCATTCCCCACGAATCCAACCAGCGTGAATGCAGGCAGCCACCACGTCTGAATCGTCTGTATAGACGTCGGTGCCCCACACGGCACGGCGAGAGGTGATTTCTTCACGAGCTACTGGAGTGAGGTGGACGCGTGGTATCTTGACGGTGAGAGATGAGTTCTCATTATCCTTAATCATATCCATGGGAAGAGGTCGGGGTGTGGTCGAGTAGCCAAACTTGTTGTGTGATGACTCCAACTTGGCGGGTTTCAACGATACACTGTACACAACATCACCTAGATGTTTGCGAGGGCGATCAGCGACACTGTCGAGGACAGCCTGCGATGAAACTCTATGTTTCGGCTTCGGAATGATGGCAGGGGTGGGGGGAGGGAGTTTGGCAGACGAGTTGGGGGTCGATCTGGGTGGTTGGTGGTGGTGGTGCGTGAAAGCATAATCCCTGCCTGTAGGAGATGGCAGTGGCGTCGTCGACTTCAAATTCTTGAGCTGGCCGCCCATGCCCTGTAGTGGCGAAGATGTCCGTTCGGGTGCGTGATGGTGGTGATGGTGGTGACTAGTAGCCACTAGATTAGTAAATGGGAGCATGCTTCTATAGGAGATCGATCAGACATACTGATGATGGTGGTGATGACCATGCGTCTTCGCACGTTTGGCTCTGCCAGCGGGTGTCGCTCGACCATTGCTGTCGTCGTCGCCTTTTCCATCTTCGTCTTTAGGCTTCCCGCGTTTCCTTCGTGGTTTCGCGGGTGGCTCACTGACTGGTTCTTGGTAGGCAGGCTCGATGTCATCACGTCGAAGGTTCGGGTTTGAGAAGGGAATCTGGGCGCCGGACGGCCCTGGGCTAGAGACGCCAATACCGCGCACACCGCTCCCTATGCCGGAGAACATACGGCCAAACTCGTGTTTGATCCCCGGTTCCCCCGCCGGCCCTTGCAACATGGGCTGTGCCCCCTGAACTGCCTGTGGCAACGGCGACACCCGTCCTTTGCGATTGATTTCTTGCACCCCCAATAGTCCTCTCTGTGGCCCTGCATGGGAAAGAACATCGTCGATGGGTCGAGGTCGCCCAACCTCGAAGGCAACAGCACCCGGGCCACCACTGTATGCAACTGAGGGAGGAGGGGCTTCCTCGCCGGGTCTACCTCCCGGTGGTACCCCCCGATGCTGCTGGTGCTGAGTGTGCATTGGCGCGAATCGAAGGCGATCAGGTGATTCGAACGGATGACCTGGTTGGGGGCCAGGCTGACTTGTAGGGTTGCCATGGTGCAGTGGCTGGCTGGTCGGCGGGAAACGCTCCGGGGGCGGCGGTTGATGTGCATAAGCAGGATGAGTGCCGTATGGGGGTCCAGTCGTCGCAGGGAACTCGCCTGGGCGAAGTCCCGCGTAAGGCGGTCCGTACACATCTCTTGGAGGTTGATCATATCCAGGCCGTTGTTGAAGCGGCTGCTGCGGCTGCTGCTGCGGATGTTGTTGTTGCTGATGCTGCCAGGCGTGTTGGTCACGAGGATCAGGTCGCCCATATTGTGGGAGCGGTTGTCGGGACGCAGCTTGAGGCCCGTGATCCCCAGGGTGCTGGCCGGGTGTGTGTGTTGGATCCGACGACGTGCGTTCCCGTTGTACCCGTTGCAAATCCATCTCGCGGTCTCTTTCCCTATCCCGCTCGCGATCACGCTCCATGCGTTCTCTCTCCAACATGAATGGCCGTTGCTCCTCGAAGTGTAAGCGTTCTCTTTCCCGCCGTTCTCGCTCTCGCTCTCGCTCTCTGAACTCTGCCTCTCGATTCAAGTGCTCTCTGTATTCCCGTTCCCGTTCCCGTTCAGCAGCCAGGCGATGCTGTTCCTCGTAGGGTATGGGACGCGGGGGTCCTCGTTCGGGATTATACTCGACACCGCCTGGACGTCCCTCTTCGCGCGGCCCATACATAGGGTCGCCGTGTGGGGGCGGTGGACCGCGGCCCATATCAACGGATCTTGGTGCCATACCATGGTACGAGCGCGGCTGACTGCTGGGTCGGGGAGGGACGCTGGCAGCACCTACACGAGCGGTAGGTTCCCTCCTGTTGTCATCAGCAGATGGCATGGGCGGGGGTCTTTGCTGGTAGGCCTGAGGCGTGCTATACCTGGACAGTTCGGGGGTGCCATAGGCGCCACGGGGCGGAGAGCCAGCTGCGCTTCCTCTGTGATCGCGCGCGTCGAAGGTCGGGCGGCCCGGTTCCGGCGTCTGGGGTCGGCGGTGGGCGAAGGGACTGTACTCAGCGGCATTCTGCATGCGCGGCGACGCGTGGACGGAGCTGGCGTATGCGGGACCTGAAGCAGCAGAAGTGGTAGCAGGGGGTGGATAGGGCGGTGCATGACCGGGTGTGGGCTCGCGAGGCGCAGACGGAGGGCCGCCGAGCATAGAAGAGATAGACATACTGCCACCGGTGTTGGACGTCCTGGCTATGGAGTTGAGCGCAGGCAGTTCTCGTCCCGAAGGAAAAGCACTAGGATGGCCGAGATTCACGGGCGGCGGGCGGGGAGCAGGTGGGCCGCCGCCATATGGCCCCATTTGGTGCGGCGGTGGAGGCTGCTGCTGTTGCTGGGGTGGATGCTGAGGATGCTGCTGGGGTGGCGAAGGCGGCGGCGGCATGGCGCGATGAACGGGGCCATTCGCGGCAGACGGCGGGCCCTGGTGGTGCGGATGGGGCTGAGCCTGTGTTGGATGGGAGGTGGGCTCGGCGGCGTAAGGGGGAGGTGGTCTCGACTGCGGGTGAGAGGCGTAGAAAGGATTCGTGTTGTCCGAGGGTCGTCGATGGTGGTGTTGTTGTTCAGCGTAGGAGGGCGCAGGACTCGTTGTCGCGGGAGCAGGACGCGGAGGATAAGGTGACGAGGTGGCGATGGCCGATGAGGCGGTTGGAGCAGGCGCAAACGGCGGGCGTGAGAAGGAGGGTGACGCCGCGCTGTTGCGAGAGAAGGGTATCTGTGGTGGGAGTCTCGAGTCCATGGTTGTCTGTCTGTCTGTCGTCGAGACACAGACGCGGTCTCTTGCTCTTCTTATTTTTCGTCTTCTTCGTCTTCTTCGTCTTCTTCTTTCCCTTCTGTTCAATAAAATAAATGGGCGCGCTTGGTGACTCCCAGAGTCGGAAAAGGCCGGCGGGATCTACGATAGACGTCGTCTCGCGGCGTGTGAATGTCGATGTCGAGATGCGCAGCAAGACGCGGGTGGAGGAACAGGAAGGCCGTGGTTGATAGCACGCAGGTAGTCATATAGCATGTCGAGCCGACGCTAGAGGGCGTTTGAATCAAGAACAGTGAGCGATAAAGGTGGCTCGTGGATGTGAAAGCTCGAGTTTCAAATAAGGTGTTGCTCGATGGATGATGTTTCGGGGTCGATTTGGCGTCGTCGTCGCTGGGGTACACCGTCGGCTCTCCTCGAGAATGGAACGTGAGGCACTTGAAGTCTCGGTATTTGCAGGTCAGACAAGACACGCACCACAACGGCTTCAAGTAGTCTGTAGAGACAGACAACAAGATTAGACAAGAGGTGATTTTAGGTGTCAGTGTTATGTCAGGACTTGGGAAACGGTAAAAGGCGGATTTAGAATTAGGCTGGGGCTGGGGGTGTGGGCACAGATTTACACTACGCAAAAGTGGGTTTGGGTTTGCTTAACGGGTGGATGCTAAGTCAGTTCATCAGCGTTTGGGGTATTGGGTACTCTAAGTATGTGCTGTACTTACTGGGTTGTTGTGCGCGCTACTGCACTGATGAGGTAGTCAGTCGGTCAGTTGGGTACCTACCTTACTGTAGGTAGAGTGGATTTCTTAGGGATACCTAAGATAGATTAGATAGATAGATAGGTAGAGGCTGTAGATAACTATGGATAGAAGATGTTTTGTTTGTGATTTATTTTTTCGTGGGTCAGAAAAGAAGCAAGCTCGGGTTCTGTTCGGAGGGCGGCAAGCATCAGCAACAAGCATTGTAGGTACCCCAACATGGATGGAAAGCGCACAGCACATCGCTCATCGCACATCGCAAATCGTACATGGGCAAGGTTTGGCGCGCGCAGCTGCTGCGTATTAGTCGAGGTACGGTAGCACCCAACCGTAGGCGGTGGCAGAGGTTTCACAGCTTTTCTGTTGCTCTGCTGCTGCTGCTGCTGCGGTTCCCTTGTCATCCCTGTCCCTGTCCCCCCATGTTCGGCCACCCCTGTCCGATGTTGTTTTTTTTATGACATGGTTGACATGGTTTGGTCTTTTCTTGTCTTGTCATGCTCCAAGAAACTCCAACAAAACAAGCTGCGCTAGTCCCGAAGAGGGTCAAGAGCTCTATAGCTTCCCTGCTGCATCCCTGCAGGGCGCCCCTACCTAAGACACGGGAAGGTTAGATGCTGACGCTAGTGATCCACCCGCACTACCTTCCTCAAGGTACGATGCGCTACAATGCATCCACCACATGCACACAACGAGCATCGGCGGCGCCAAGGGTCAATAATCTGGGTCACTGCCCACCAGAGGGTTGACACCGAGCAAGGGTACACCAAGTAACACATCTCCACCAGTCCCTGCTTTTTGCGGTCAGCCGGGGCGTAGGAGGGAGCAAAAAAAATTAAATAAAAAGGTGAACAAGGTAGGAAAGTGAAAAAATACAATCAAAAAAAGAAAAGATGCACATGGCTAAAGGAAATTGACAGCAAGAAAAACAAACAAGTCAACAGAAGAGATCTCCGATCATGACGTATCATGGCAAATAGAGACTGCGTAACAAGTACCTCGGCACTGCGCCGAAATCTACCTCCGATATCGATAGGCCGATCCAGAATTTATACCCAATGCAAGTTTACATGTTGTAAGTTGTGTCGGTGTTATACTACAAATCCATGATAGAGTTCAAATTATGTTCTCAGCATCCAACTTGAACCCTTAGCAGTCACTTTATCTTGAATCTATCTATACCCGTACCGACTTGACGGGATCATATCATCTATGTTTCGGAACAAACCTGGATGCTAATCCCACGCATCTTTAGCTTCGTCCTCACCACTTATACATACCCAACAATATAGTAGCAGCATTGCGAGCTACACTTGTAGAAACAGTAGCACCGCAGCATGGAATAGGTAGCGCCGGCAGGGAGCACCTCAGCAAGGGGGGTGGGTGCTCGGGTATTGAAAACCCGTCACATCTCAGTCATCAATTCCTACCCCAAGCATACAACCCTATCACCGTTGTAGACGCCCTCCATATCCGCTTGCTTGGGTAGGATTCGCGACAGGGACTTCCGAATTGATATCACCCATCCGGGTCGAAGCACCTCTCTTTCTACCGAACGAACGACGCATCCATTAAAGTTCCATACATATCACACTTACGAGTACCTACAAGTTTCCATGCATATACATACATATAAGGTAGAAGGTAGCATATTGCTACATAAGGGAGTGGCGGTCTTGGGGCTGGGGGGCTGGATTAAACGCCTACACCCCTCGACAGTTCCATCCCACTTCATTTTGTCTTTGTCTTGTCTCAGTCAGTCAGTCAGTGAGTCGCATGGCTGGCTGGGCTTTGGGCTGCGGCAAGGCAAGTGGCGTAGGTAAAGTGATCCAGGTTGCCCATGGTCGATCGCAAGATACGACACGAGTCCACGATAAGAAGGGAAGGCACAGGAAATGGACGAGAAATGCACGTACACGTCCCGTGTGTGGGCTTGTACGCGTATGCATGTTCAACGCTGCTGTGGACCGGTCGAACCGCATTGCCGTCGTCATGTGCACACAGGTAGTGGGCAGCAAGCAATGCGACCGGGCCTGCAAAACCACGTGCAGACAAAGTTAATCACAAATCTCGTAAGGTTCGTATCCCTAGGTATTCAAGGAACAGGACAACAACTCTCCTCCAGGGTAGTTGTGCTCGGACGGGGATAATATAAGATGTGACGACAGACCCGACCGAAACTTTATGATCAATGTCCGGGCCAAAATTGATAGGAATCCTTGGCAGTAGGTTTACAGTATCAATAGCCGCTTAATACACGGTATGTAACAGCTGTTAAGTTTTTTACTTAAGATGCTAAAAAACTGTAGTAATTATAAGTTTTTTATTTTAATTAATGATTTAATAATAAAAAGATCATGTAAATAATAGAAAATATATTGTAAGCTTTTATTTTTATTTATTTATTTGCTTTACTAAGAAGAATAAGCTTAAGGTGTGTTCAGCAGTTCAACGGGTAGCAAGCAGCAGTCCGGGCCGTTGGCAATTGAGAAACAATGAGATCGGGCCGTCTACCGCCTGACGAGATATCTGCTCTGTGGGGTCGCACTGTAAACCTATTGCCAAGGATTCCGATCAATTTTGGCCCGGACCTTCGTAAGGTATACTTATGTAACAAGCTTTCGTCTGGGAACGGCAATACAAACGCCACATGCAGGCATGGGTATCCCAGACAGCAATCTGAATTTCCCTTTCCATCACACGCGGAGGCGCACCTCATCTCATGTATGAAAACACCAAATGAATCTTGTGCCCTTACCTCGCAATTTGGGAAAGAGAAACAGGAGGCTTGTTATTCCAGTGGCTGCCCAAGCACTCACCGAAACTCCAAACGCAAGCGACACATCCCCATCTCCCGCCCTTCGACGGAGAAAGAAATATTTTTTATTTGCGGAGTAAGATCGTTGCGTGGCGAGGGGTGCAGCAAGAGCCTACCTACATACATTAGCAAACGAACAGAAGAGGGCTGCGACGAATGGGGGGTCCCCCCGTCATGCATGCTCTCTTCATGCAGGGATCCAGCTCTGTTTACAGTACGACTGCAACTTCGCATGCGAACCCCTGCTCCCAAGATGCCAACGCCAACGCATCCAGAATGATGAACATGACCCAACGTTGGGCGGGCTATTCGAGGAGGAGAGAAAAAACGCATTTTTTGAAACCAGCCTGCTGCTGCGATTGGGTCTCTCTCCGCCCCCCCCCCGATGCGAATGTGTCCACGACCTCCGATGTATAGATATAGTAGTGTATCGGCCATCGTCCCAAATCCAGATTTCCCCTTCTCCTCGATTGCCCTTATGATTGGATGGCAATTCTCGTCGTTCGTCTACATCCTCCATCCTGCATGGCTACTGACCGACTTTTTGGACTTTTAGGGTCTAGACATACTGAAACTACCTACTTAGACTTTTCCTCTCCCTCCCGCTTAACTAAGACCACCACCCTGGTCCCGATGCGGTCATCAAAATACCACGGCTTATCTAAACTGTTTGCGCAAACACATAATAGTATCTATCTATCCATGCTGATCTCTGATCATGCGATATCGCAGCTAAAGTCGGTAGGTAAATAAGGCGCGCAAAAAGTCACCTAATCTCGGATCTATTTTAATCTTATTTTGCGACAAAGTTCTGGCCAGCCCTGGCCTTGTCTTACTTACTGTCTTCCTTGTTGCTTCCTTCCTACGTACTTATGTTCCTTTTCTCCACATCCGCCCGTTCGATGGGGTGGGTACATTACATCTCGAAACCCCACCGCACCGGAACTCGTACAACGGTGTCACGGCAGGAGATGTCCAAATCTGACACACCCACATGAATAGGAACATCAGTAAAAAAAAAAAAAGATGACCGGGAATGGAGAATGGGGTTGCTACCTTCCAGACATTGTCTGACCCGCGTGATATTACCATGTTGGGACAGGTACATTTCTTGTGTGTTGCGCACAACCTCTTATTGGTTCCCAACAACAGCCGTATAAGGAACCAATCAACCCGTCCGTCCCTTCGTTATTAGGTACATAAATCGGGGGTGGTAAAGTAAGAAAGAGCCTCCTCCTTCTCGGCATATTAATCAACCCGATTTTATTTTTTATTTTTCTGATTGCTTGAAAGTTTGTGGGGTGCCTTGCCCATGGGGCAAATAGAAATTGCCCTATAGGTAGGTAGGCAAACAAGAATCCCCTTCTAAGTAAATCATGTGACTGGCTCTTCTCGTTACGAGCTTCTATTCCTTCGAAAACATTCTATGGCGGGGTGTCTAGGTACCTTACGGTTGCACAATGTTGTATTAGCTTGACGACTAATACTTCTAGCTTAACGTATAACATGAGTGACACCAAGCCATTCACTACCATACCTGCCCATTTGTGATTTTGATTTTTCCTATGTATGGTTGGCTACATACGCGGCTACACTGTGTTTCATTAAGATGTGTGCCTACGGGAAAACGACCCCGTTCCTTTCAAGTTGACAGTAACGGTATATAAGGCACGTCCGCGACAGTACTTTAATGGAGAGAGATTCAAGGAGCAATTCCTACACTAGTCATCTTTTCTCATTTCCTTACACTAGCCATTGACCAAACTTGCCCTTCAACCTACCTTCTTAACCCAAGAGACCGGGGTACTTCCAACCCGGTAAAAGTATATCGATGGACCCAACTCCTCCCAAAACAAACTCGAAAACTGGCGAAGAATGCCGCTTGCTATACCATTTTACCATCGATACCAAGAATTTTGGCTTCAACCTTCAGGTGTTCACGCGGAAATGGTACAACTTCTCAGAACGTCAACCTGACCATGCGATTCCAACACTGATACCACTCGGACGACTGCCGCCAGAAATTAGGTTTATGATCTACGACCTCTTAATGCCTCCAACGCGGACCATGTTTGATCTTACCAGACCTTTAGATTATCTAAGTGAAAATCTGTCCTCCGATACCCAGCGACCTTTCGCCGTTCCAAAGATTGCCCACATATGTCGGGAGATGAGGCAATACGCCATGCGAAGATATAAATTAATCTGGTTTCGCTATGCAATAAATACTCGCCTTTATCGTCTGAAATGCGATACCGATAATTGGAAACCCGTGCAGTCGAGGTTCGGAGTTTTCGATCCAGCGAAAGATCTTATAGAGATTCTCGTACAGTCCATCAAATCCACAGATAACCTCAGATGTCGAAATAAAGATATACTATGGAGAAATCCCTTCCGAGAACCGAAGCTAATTGGAGAGACGTGGTACATATGGAATGAACCTGAAAGAGACATCGAAAAGGAACTCTTCCTTTTTAAATCGACAGAGCGTGGGTATTGGCAAAGAACGAAGCAAAGCCGCATGACTCAGGGATTATCGAAGGTGGAAGAACATACAGATTGAGCAGTATGATAGAGTAGTTATCACTACCGGCTAGTTGTGTGTGTTTCTATGAGTCTCTGCTTAATGACTAGCATCAACCTGCTCCAGCTTGGTGCATAATAACGGGTGTTACAACCCACAGGACTATTTCAACTCTGCGTCTAAGGCATTCGAGGACACCAAGTCAATAGTGGATCTTTAATATTTGGATTTTCCTCAGTCGAATTCACTGTGACGCGTGACGTTTGCTGTAAATAATAATTGATTGGTCTTAGTCTACAGATACGGCTGTGTTTGGTAAGATTTGAAACCGTAATACGCAAAGCTGTGTACCTTTAATCTCAAGAAGCATCCTCCCTTTCCACCAAATCTCTTGCTCCCGAACCCACGCCCATTAAAATCAGGAGGCTGAGACTCTTCTGATCCACATGCAGCCAATATAAATCACCCTTTGCCCTACAGCTGTAAAAATCAGACTTCTAGACAATCTAACAGAACTACAAAGCACTGTCCTCGATACTACATAATGGACCTAGACCAAACTCCCACCAAAACAGACACAGATGCGGGCGAAGATTTGCGTTTGCTGTTTTTTATCAGTGCCGACACCAGAGGAGATTGTTATCATTCTGGCATCGTCTTCATTGAAGCATACACGCGGAAATGGTACAACTTTTTAGAATGTCACACCTCAGAGCTTCCGCATATCACACTTCGACCAGGAGTATTGGAACGATTACCGCCGGAGATTAGGTTTACAATTTACGACCTTTCGATGCCTCCAAAGAAACATCGTTTGAATTCTTATGAACTAAGAGACGCAGTATATTTCAGATTTCCAACGATTGCCCACGTATGCCAGGAGATGAGGCAATACACTATGCGAAAATACCAATTTGTTCGCTTTACGGTACGCAAGGGAGGGTATTCGCCTAGATCGATGTTCGGAGCTTTCGATCCTGCCCGGGATAGTATATCGATAAACCTGTCTAACTGCCATTTCTTATCATGGGTTCAAAATGCGACAGTACAATGGGAAAACCCGTTCCGAGCACCTCTTTTAACCGGACCTTTCATATTACGACATAAAGAATATCCAATAAAGGATAGACCTATCTGTTTCGATTTAGGGGCAGAACGTGAAGTTTGGCAAAGGGACCGGGTGGGCGACAGATTTAGATATGAGCTCGGGCCCCGAATATTACTCTAATCAGACTCATGACCGAGGCTGGGTTCCAGTCGAATATGTCACACGGATCGGCCCCTAGGTATGGGAATGCAACTACCCGTATACCAGGGTCAAGTCGGGCGATACCATGTAATCTGGCGTTTCGTATACTGAGCTACCCGTGCATATCCTAGGATATTGTAATCGCTATTATCATATTTGTTTAAGCCCACGATAATAACGATACAGATCTAAATTGTCCGGGCTGTCGAGGGCGAAGCTATTTGTGTATGTAAACCTCGATTCGCCGCCTTAGCTTAAGGGAGGAACTTAGATTATTTTTATACTGAATCAATACCCTTCCAACCCTTAGCACTTTAGCCTTCGTGGCAGATAGGACTTTCCACTTATTGAATTCACTGTGAATCGTGGCGTTTTGCCATGCGCGAGATTTGATTGGCCTTGGTTTACAAACGCAGCTGCACTGTGTTATAATACGTAAGCTAAAGTAAAGCTGTATATCTTAATCTCAACAAGTATCCTCCCTTTTTCCTTTCTTCCCATCTCTCCACACCAGTCACCAACCAAATTTCTGGCTCTTGAACCCACCTTCTAGACATCTAGTATAATCTGGAAGCTGGATACTTCCGATTCACATGCAATAAAGGTATATTTACCCTGCAGCCATAAGACTCAGACTTCTAGATGATCTAACAGAATTACAAAGTACTACCTTCAGCACTGCATAAAAAGAGACTCCTGGCTTCACTATTCGATGGACCAAACCCTCGCTAAGACAGACCCGGATACGGGCGAAGTTTTAAGCTTGCTATATTATTTTAATGCCCCGACTCACGATAGCTTCTTGCATATTGAACTAGACAACGATAGCTTCTTGCATGTTGAACTAGACACACGCAAATGGTGTGACTTCTCAGAGCGTCAAACCTTGGACCATCGGAATAACACACTTCTACCAGGAGCACTAGAACGATTACCACCAGAACTCAGGTTCATGATTTACGACTTCACAATGCGTCCTGGACGGTGGTGTTTCGAAAGTCGTGTCGCATCGTCTGAGTTTCCAGAACAATTAGAGATCCCACTTCATTTCGGTTTTCCAACGATTGCTCACGTATGTCGGGAGATGAGGCAATATACTATGCAAAAATACCCATTTTTTCGGGTTCGGTGTCATGATACAAGGAGGGAGTTAAGGGGATGTGGGGTTTTCAATCCGGCGCATGATGCCTTCACGATAGGCCTGCATTTTCTCGACTCTGTATATTGGACTCAAGATCTATCAGTACAATGGAGGACCCGTTCGGACGGCCGACGATGCCCACAAATACGCAAGATCTCATCAAAGGTGTCCGGAACTTGAAAACAATAAATACAACAAATACTATGAACAAGAAGTAGGGACAGAAGGTGAGATTCGGGAAATTGTGGACGGACGTTACTTGCTCAAGCCAGGAGATCCAACGCCGGCGTTAGACTCGGTGCTTTACGCATAAACGTGCACAAATAGGGCCTGCTTCACCACCCGAACTACAATTCACCGTTAGTCATATATTCTGTTCTATTCTGTTCATAAGTGACCTTCGTCGGCCGGGTACCCGCCGAACTGGCTAAAGGGAGAAGCGAAACCTGTTTGGCGAAAGGGTAGTCACGAATCTCGACCATTTCTTCTATACTGCCCGCTCTGGAAGTTGTTAGTATGGGCATTTGGGGCCCGATTTCATCAGGTCCGGCTCGGGTCTTTCAAGGCATGTTATTTTATTCATCTGTCTTTTTGATATATCTGTATCTAAAGCACAGATTGGTTGTAAATTATGATAGAGCAATGATCACTATTATTAGCTTGCTTCATAATATGCAGACTTCGCGCAGCTCGCAGTTATCAAATAGTGTCAATGCCTGTTCCATGGCCAGTTCCTGCAGCGTCTTCGATCCCGAGATATTCTTAGATTTGAAATCGAACATCCCAACCCGCTTGAAACACCCATGCTCCTCGGAGTTCTTTCTATGCTCCATGATAAGAAGTCCTGAAGGATAGGTCACGCCCGTCCGTTTGGTTCTCGCTGCTATAAGCTCGAGCAGAAGAACATCCCCACCACCACGGGCTAATATGCCCTCTATCTCTACCGAATCGGGACGGAAAACTAGAACGGACTGACTGGATTCATCGTACATGCTATCCTCCAAGATATTCTTGTTAGTAACCAGCATGTGCACACTAGCTCTGTCAATCGTAGAGAAAGGTCGTGTTCGTGCCATCAATTTAACGACCCCTCCTCTCACCGCACCGAAGGGATTTCGCTCATCCTCTAACGGCGCGTCAAAATGGAGTAAGCGAATACCATCTTCGTCCGGGAAATCGTCTGGGATGGCCTGCCACCTGTGGATCGGTGCCTGAAGCGAAGCCCAAGACCAAGAAGGAGAAGAAGGGTGATCAGACACTGCAACAGGCGGATCTAGCTGTGTGACAGCCCACAGAAACTCACCTTTCCAGCCCCAATCCTTGCCCTCCAAATCAAGCATCAGCCCAGCGCAGTACCGGAGCTCCTGCCCCCTCTCATCCCTTGCCATATGTATCAAGCTAGCTGCCATGGCCGAGATGGCCGGGAGCTTGTCCTCGAAACATCCCAGACGACGCTGCGTGTATTCATTCACCACCTTGTCCCAAGTGCTGACTGCCGGGTACATGCGCTGAAGACTCGAGATGGTATTGATGCCTGGAACGCGGGACTCGAATAGCCCGATGATGCGGGACTTGGGCAACGGTTCGCGTCCACCGCAACTCGCGTTCGCTTCCCTGCAGGCGAAGTAGAGATGCTGCGAGGAGAAGATGAGGAGACGGCGCGAGAGCAGCGATTCCTGGAGTGTCCAGCCGCGTTTGACGACGGGCTCGCGTTCGCGATGCGAGTTGAAGTAATCAGGCTCTTTGAACACCTGGATGGTGCCGAACTCACCGTTCTTGGTCTTCGCGCGCAACGTAACGGGCCCGAATAAGTAGTTTTCTGGATTCTCGGCAGGAGGCGGGGTTGGTAGGAAGCCTCTGAAATATGTATCTGCCGACGCGGCGCAGATCGTGACGGTTGCGTCGCCGTAGTACTTGCCCATTCGCGGGATCTCCCGGCCCTTATCGTCGAGGTCGTCTTGGAGGATACACAGGGCGTCCACCCAGAGATATTGCAAGCCTAGCTGATGTGTGAACCAGGCTGCGTCCGCTAGAGTTTTGGGTAACGTCGTCATCGGGTAACTTGGACTAAGTCCTACGGTTTCGCTTGTGAGCTGAATCGACTGTTGACCTCCCCAACAGTATGATAGAATCGCGAAGCCCTGATGCGACACCTCAAGTGTAGGGATTGGATGTTCCGTATCGCGCCCAATGATTTGCGCATGCAAGATGTCGTCTTCACTTTTGTATAGTCTTAGTAAGCGGGATGGAATCGAATCCGGATTGATAACCTCATTGCTTTCACTGCCGTCTGCTGAATCATTACAACTCGAATGGTTTGCCTGGCAGTATTTAATACAGTTCCGCCCCCATGCTGTACTTTCGGACGACTGGTAGTCCAGCTCGTATGGCCGAGTTGAGACATCAACAGAAGCCGGATCGTCTGTTCTGGGGTGGCACAGCCGAATAATCAGCATATCAATGATTTTAACTGTCGACTACAAAAGCGATAAAATTACCTTCAAGTGTCCATACCGTTAATCCGCCATCGGCGTCAATCACATGTTCCGTCCCATCAGGCAAAGGCGCGATGATCATAAAGCTCAACCTGGCACTTTCATACGGCAGTTCCTCAGAGAAGTACTCAATCAAGAATCTAGGCCCGGCGTCGTCTCGCCAAATTGCCCTTGCCTCCTCATCCGTGTTCTTGAAGACAGCATCGACGAATTTCTGATATAGTGCACAGCCCCCTCTGGCGGCCAATACAGATTCAGACAGAGCGTACGGCAACTTCAGTTTGCTCCTCTTCTCCGTATCATCTAAGTCGATTATGATGTCCCTGCAGTGCTCGCAAGAGTGTGGACTTGATGAAGTATAAAACTGAAGTTCATTTCTTTCTTCTAACCAACGCTCTGTTTCGCCGAATAGCCCCGCTTCCGTCAAGTTCTTGAAAACTTCCTTACGCTTTTCAAGCCACTCCTTGATGGATGGGTCGGTGAATGCATTCTGCGCCATACTGTAAAATTCGGGTCTTCTATCAAGAAAACGGAACCTAGTCGTTTGCGATGAACGAAAGATGACCGCAAACCGGGGCGAGAAAATCGGAGCTGAAGTTAAAAAGAGGAGACTACCCCGGGCTTACATAATATTTCGGCATCGCCAATGGTAGCGTCGCACTTCCACCATAGAGAGAGGCTTGTTCAAAGGTTATTAGGAACTGATTTGGGGAGCGAGCATATATTTTAAGATAGCGGCTTTCCAGTAATTGCCTATAACAATTGACTTTATCACTTCCCTTTGTAAATGAGTATATGATTGCGGGTCTTGTGAGCTCCGACACCGACTGAGCCCCTTTTCAACGATCCTCCAGATGCTGTATGCCTAATTAGCTTTCAAACAAACTGTTGAATTGTCACCTTCTTAGGTACAATGAAATAAGACAGCTCGTGTCGGTATTTTGGTCAACAACTTGTTATTTCTGACGTGCGGCGCAAGTTATCTGCACGAACATCATTTCACCTGGCAGCTAATAAGCCCTTAAGCATCAGGCTACCGCTACATATATATCTCACGCTTAAGCTTTCCAGAGCTACTTGACCGTGCAGCAGATAAGTTGCGACTGATCCTTAGAGATGATAGTTTAAGTGAGAACAAGGATAGGAATGGATTACCAGAAAAGCTCGACAGGAACACAGGTTGACAGCTGCTGGTGTACTTGTCATTTGATGAGGCTTCCTAGAAACATTCGGGCACTTAATGAGATAGACAAGTCCTGATCCGATTTGTTTACTTATATTAGGTCCCATCTGAATGTTGTTATCTCACATTTAAATTGCAGATAATCAGCGTAGGTGGGAATAAACATTTAAACGTATCCTTGAAGGTTAGGCACTGTTTATCAATGAAATTATAGCAAAGTGCTGGAAAAGATCAATTTGTATTTACCCGAGGTAGGCACCTGCCTTGCTTCTAAACACATGCATTTAGGGACAATTCCTCCCCAAATCTTCGAACGGTAAGAGCAACCAGGTCGTACACTGCCAGCAGATACTCTTGCCTTATTATATCTTCATATCCGCACGCTCGTAAGTAAAGCTCAGCTAACTTCCGTTGTCCTTTTACCTTCTTCCTCCATCTTCACCTTTCCCTCCCGCCTCCAATCCCACACTTCTCATTCCGGCTACATCGCCTCTCTTGCACAAGCAAGTACCGACAAATCACAGAAGATCTCTCTCTTGCCTCCTTTCCAGCTCATGAAAACACCGTGCCCGCTCACACAAGCTGTAATCTCTGATTTCTCTCCCACCCCGATGATGGCGTCGCCACTACAGGCCGATACCACGGCGCGCCATGGAATGCCGTTCAGGAGAATGCTCGAGACGCGAGATCAAGTTCGGCATGCCGAAAACGAGCTTAGCCGTCTTCAGGCTATTTTCACTGATGCCCAGAAGAATCCCAACTGCCCACCGGCGGCTTTGGAGCGCTATCAAAATGCCTTGAGAGCCAAGTCGGCCGATCTCGAATCCCTGCAGAAAAAGCTGAAACCTTTGGAAGTGAACTTCGAGAAAGCTCAGAACGGGAAAAAGAAGAGACCTGCTCAAAGTCTGCTGGAGCCAAAGCCAAAAAGAAGGAAACGAGATGACAAGTACGCCGACTCCACAACCTCTCACCTACCTCCGCCGATCCAGCCGCGCGACCACGCACTCGGGGAGACGAAAGAAGTCCCTTCAAATATATCTCCTGTTGTTCAGCCATTATTGCTAAATACCGCTACACTTGACGTTGCATTACCTCCAGAGGGATGCTGTCTCACTGCTGATGAGTGTCAGTACTATCACTTGGAGAGATTGCGCCGCCAGTACGCTCGTCCATTCGAGCTTTTCTGTGAAGATATGGACTCCATCAGCGATTCATGCCTGACAGGAGTGTGTCTGGCATTGCCAGGCATGCCCTGGTCGATTGCTTTATCGAGACTGGCATTTCTTATTAAGTCTATGTTAGATGGTCAAAAAACCTCTTCTTTGCCTTCTGAAGCCAACTTTCTGTCAGCTGGTACTACGATTGGCTGTGAACAGCACCTGCGCTATATAAGGCTGGCCGAAGTCATGATGATTCAAGACTGGCGAGACTTCATGCGGTGGGCTCATCATCAGAGCCATGTGTTCAGCTTGTGTGGCCGGCGAAGCTGTATCAAGTTGAAACACATGTGCCTTGAGCCAATAGATTGCATGACGAGTCGGCAAAAGTGTCGAGATGACTCACGCGCACTCCGTGACAATACTTGTCATCATGACCAGCCGACCAACAAAGTTACTTCTCCCACCCCACCAACGTGCAAATCTCCAGGATGCTGGCCTCCATGTCTTTCTAGACACGATGGATATAGTCTCTCACATTCTGTTGCGGTCGAATTTGCAGCACTTCATCGTGTTTCCTTTGGACCTCTGACGAGCGTCGCTAGAAAGGAACTATACACTCCAATCAATGAGCATCAGCTTAGCAAGCTGGTCCATAATGAGGAAGTGGGATTGGTATTTCCATTCAAGAAATCGTACGGTCGCATATTCGTGGATAAATGGGAAGATACTTCATTCATCCGGATAGATACACTACTACAAATCCCCCCGATGTACACATCGGAGGAAGTACTACCTATTCTCGAGAAGCTTCCTACATGGACTGAAGAATCTTTCAACGTTATCCTGGATTCTCTGTTCTGGTATGCAAGGAAACGCGCCATGCCTTTCCTGGTCAAAGAGATCGAAAGGCAGGCCCGGGGGACCACCTCATTTGACCACCGGTCTCCACGATACCAGTGCCCTTTTTGCCATGGTTTCGATAACTTTCTCGACCCTGTTGATTCAAGTGTAGAGGAAATTACAGATTACAACGACCTGGCTGAAGCGCTTCAACATATGTTGTTCGCCGCCCATAATAGGGTTCCGCTTGCACGTAAAGCAAGATTTCTCCGGGAAGAAATTAGACATTGTGCTAATATCTGTGATGCATGGAAGGCTATCTTGAAAGAGAAGTTCGATAATTCGATCACCATCCTCGAAATGGGAGTGATTCCTCAAGCGATTGCTGACCTCTGTGGGCATGGGAAGTCAGCGGATCCTATGCCTACAGAAGTCAGCAACTGCTCGATGGTCGACCCAATCGAGGAGCCCGTGGCGATGAAAATGGTGGTCCGAGACAAGAAGGAATTTGTGGAAAGCCAGCATCATGCTGAAACCAAGACCGAATGCTAGTGTACTGTATTCGTTTTGCGCTTGAATGGCTGTTCTATCTTTAATTGGACTTAAGGGGCTGTTTTATTAGATACTACGTTGCCTGTCATATAGCTCGACGTTCATATCAAGGCTTAATATCATTCGATGCACAGGTGTAAAATAACGGGCCCTATTCTTATTAGGCAGATATGAGGATGACATTCATAGGAAACGCCGTAGAGGAAGGATTGAATTTGACTATGTATGCGATCGGTCACTTTTAGCCGTCTTCAACTCTACTGAAGAGAGCTGAAGCAGCGCAGTAATATGAGATCAGCAGCAATTCGTATGAGTTAATATTCCTATTGGCTTAGTGTTGGTTGCTCCTTGAAACTAAACACTTCTAGAAATGTTCACTCCGATCTGCTGAATACAAAAGAATCTACACTTATCGGCGACTGGACAATGACACAAGAGGCCCTCCACAGCCACGTCTGTGTGCCCACTTGAATTGCTCTGGCAAGCTTACTTGTGCAAGCGCTGGTTGGAACCCGTTCTGCTAGGTTATTCAGTCAGCAGAGTCAAGGGCATCAACATTGGTGATCTTATGTTATCACGCGATTATTCAGATCTGAGGGTACGCCTATAATCAAAGAATAAACGCTGTCTTCCATATAACTAAGCTCCTTCTGGGCGGCTCTGTTAGAGGCCATTAGTGTAATCACTTGGGCCAGGAAACTGCAAAGCGTGGTCGCGATATCTTCACAAGTAAATCAGCCTTACAAATCGAATCAGTCGTCGCACCCATAACAGCCCAACCTTAAACAGTCTCCCTAGTTTGCGCCATTGGTCTATGTTGTCAATGGTCTTGGTAAATGGGGCTTTGGCTTTACCAAAGCTATGAAAACTCTGTACCCCGAGGCACACAAGGTATACAAGGCTCATTGCAAAAGCTTCAGAGCAGATGGAAACAACTTCCTAGACAACGAGTACTCAGGAAAATGTCTCATAGTTCCTAAAAATACGAAAGACTCCGAGAAGCTGATTTGGCACGTTTGCCTATTTACGAACTATGCTAGCTCTGGTGGCAAGCCAGGAAAAGACTTAGAGATGACCATCAAGTGTCAGACGTATGACGCACTACAAGACTTTCGTGAGAAACTCAAGGATGGATCCGAGGACGGTGGCGGGGGTCCCTCGAGATTGAATTCAAGAGGGCATTGATGTAGCTCGGCCGATCCGATTGCACTTGAGCCATTGTAACCTGTCCGCGTACGACGGAAACAGGTTGGCTAGGTAAGGCTAACACCGCACGTTGAAGTGCGTTGTGGCAGACAGGAGCCAACTGCTGTCCTCTCAACAGTCGCGGCGGGGGCAGGGGTTAAAGTCGCCAGGCCTGGGGACTCAGCCGGATGATCTGAGGGCGAGCCAATTCTGGTGCTTAAACCTCCACTGGCTGGAGCTATTATATATCAGCAGCGTTGTTGGTAGGGCCTGGGACCTCTGCAAGGCCGGTAAATTTCGTATTCGATAATATGCGCCAAGGGCCATTCCACGACCTGGCGGAGTGGAATCCCAGCCTTCTATTAACCACCACTACTCCCTTCAGCCCGACGAAGGTCTTTTCCGTCAGCTCTATTCGTGAATCCGATGGAATGATAACGGAGCCGGGCAGCACGACAAAATGCGACCATCCTGATACAGTAGATATGCTGCATGCTTTCACACGGCTTTGCCGATGGCCTTACTTAGCATTGCACGGCAACGATTCCTGGACAAACAGGACGCTGGTTGACGTTGTACTACGAGCGTGACATACCCGGATCGACGCTGCCGGCGGCGCCAAAGCAAAAAGGGATACCACACGGGTTACTCATTGATGAGCCGCTTAAGACTTAGGTCACGATGGGCGAGATTGCTAACATCCACGAAATCGTTAAGGCTGAGAGCCAGATGACGACAGACGATGGACTGATGATCCTAACTCTCGTCTCAGAGACAAGATCACACAGCAAAAAAACCTTGGGCAGGAGCCACGAAGTAGAAAGTACTGAAACGGACTCGTGAGAGGGAGATCAACTGTAAGTTATCCCTTCTGAATAAGAAAGCTTTTTCGAAATAAAGGAATGGGATGTATAAATATCTTCGGAGACCGTACAACGATATAAGCGTGTTATAAACACACTGCCTCTGTTTAAAGTAGAACCTGAATAAACGGTTTGCCGTTCTAATCTCCTCGAAATAGATTGAACTAGCAGTAGGATTACTGTGTATCCAGAATCGACTTCTAGTTATATGCGTGGGGACTCGAGGCAAAGCTAACTGGGTTGCAGCTCTGCAACCTGGCAAATCAATCTGTGACTTCGCAAAATTAAGTGTTAGTAGAGTTCAAAGCTACTACTTTTCTTGCTCGTGGGTATTTTCAGCACATTTTCGTACATATACATGCCTGTTTGTGTTGATCTGGATACCATACACGATTTTGACCGAGATCAAGACAGTAAAGCACATCACTGGAAACCCCTATTTTTCCACAGTCAGTTCATTAGCCAAGCCTTCTTTATCCCACAGAGAAGAGGGGGGATATCCCGCCCGGAGCGAGAACAATCCTTTATACGATACCCGAATCGAGTTCCTCCCTAATCGTCGGTCGCAACGGTGCCTACTTGGGGGCGAGTTTGGCAACCTAACCGAATACATCATCATTTCCTACTCCAGACTGTAATGCCACTATTCGCAGCACCACCACCAGGCTTTGATTGAGAGGTCGCATTAGTTCTGGCACTCAACAGGATGCACCGGGGAACCGGGGGCGTACGCAGAGGGATCAAGTGTGATAGAAGAAGATCGTGAAGTGCTTGCTACCTTGTATATAGACTGGTAAGGTACTTGAGTAAGGAGATACTGTATAAGGTAAGGGTGCTAGCCAGGTAGATTCCAGTTAAGTAGGTAGCTCACCTACAGAAATTTGGTATATATCTTGATCTAAAACTGATAGCTGCATTACTCAAGGGTTTCGTAGAGACGAAGGCGCGACGGGATACACTCTCAACTGGTGGAGATTCTGTTACGGGTAATGGCTTCTCAAGTTCTATGCTAGAAAATGTACAATTACTCTAAAGGCTCGAGGAGAATATATCAAGAACATCTCGCTAAAAGACCCTCCCAAGGCTTCAGCGGTACCATCCCCTCTAGAGGCTTCAAGACCTCACCCTTGGAATAATTCCCGCAAACCCATGACTTGATCGTCAGGTCAGCAGGGACAATCCATTCCGTCTGACGACCGAAGAAGTTCATCAACACCAACCACTTCTCCCCTTTCTTATCAAGACTAGTTCTTGTATAGGCGAAGGTATTTGGATGATCGGGCGTAATTTCTTCGAAATCACCGTACACGAAGACGTTAGCGTGTTCCTTGCGTCGACGGATCCCAGCCTGCCAGAACTGCAGCACAGATTCGTCGTCGTGGTCATCAGGCCGCATCTGTGCTTCGGCATTGATTGTCTCGTAGTCGTCCATGACCCTCATCCACGGCGTAACGCCGGAGTCACAGAAACCTGCATTGGCCGAGGCGTCCCATTGCATGGGCGTACGAGCGTGATCGCGGGCCTTGCACTCAACGACAGCCTGACCGTGCTGTAAGAGCTCGGGGTTGTCTTCCCAGACAGCATTGACTTTATTCCAGTAATTCTGTGTCTCAATATCTTTGTATTCCTTGGCAATATCCCACTCCTTCGGAATATTGCGCATACCTATTTCCTCACCCTGGTAGACGAAAAGCGTGCCGCCGAGAGTCGTCTGCATCAGAGCAAGGAGCTTGGCGCTGATATGTCTGTACTGATCACTGTCGTCGGCGAAATGCGATATTGATCGCGGGTTATCGTGGTTCTCGATGAACACGGCGTTCCAGCCGCTTCGTTCGATCATCACGCGCTGCCATCGCGTGATCACAGCTCTCATGTCTTTGAGGTCCCAGGGCTTAAAGGCCATGCGGATGGCGGGCTTGTCGATGTCTACCAGGTCGAAGATGAATATCATTCGTAGCTCACCGGCGTTGGCTCCGACTGTTCGCAATATCTCGTCCTCGTCGTTTACCCATGGCATCTCTCCTACTGTAATGGCGTCTAGGATGTGTCAGCTTGCCCCTATCTATCAGAGAATCTTGTCTTAAGATCATCCGGACTGCAAATTCACCAAGTCGGAGGCGAAAAAGAGAGTTTTCTTACTTCAAACTTGTTAGTATCAAGATCATTGTGTGGGAAAACAGGACATACTGAGCTAGGAGACTTTTCACTTACCCATACTGGCTCAAGACTTCACTGTTCATTTCTTTCAAGTAATCATGTAGCTTCGGACCATTCACCACGTATTTGAACGCAGGTTGATACTTATGATACTTAGGATCCAGCAAGATTTCGGCATCAGGGTACGTCGTTACTTTAGATATAAGATTAATAACGTCAAGCCTGAAGCCAGCTGCGCCGCGCTTCATCCAAAAGTGCATAACATCCCAGACAGCAGCTCTGACGTCTGGATTCTCCCAATTAAGATCCGGCTGTTCAGGCGTGAACAAGCTAAAGTAGTACTCGCCCGTCGTCTCATCGAAAGTCCAAGCCGAGTGCGCCTCTCCCAGAATACTGGCCCAATTATTCGGCGGGGCACTGTCCTCGCGTGGTTTCTTCCATATATACCAATCACGCTTCGGGTTATCCTTGCTGCTACGGGATTCAAGAAACCACGGATGTTGATCGCTTGTGTGGTTTACGACTAAGTCGATCATGAGCTTCATGTCGCGTTTGCGTAGCTCCGCGGTCAATGTATCGACGTCGTCTAACGTGCCGTATCTGGAGTCAACATCCTTGTAGTCGGCTATGTCGTAACCCATGTCGACTTGTGGTGATTTGAAGAAGGGAGATGTCCATATTACGTCTACACCAAGCTTTTTCAGGTAGTCGAGTCGTGAGGTGATTCCCTTGATCGATCCCCATCCGGTCGTGTTTCCCGCATGGGATTGGAACGAAGATGGGTAGATCTGATAGACGATGGCTTCCTTCCACCACTGCGGAGTGGAGTATGAAAGCTGGTCACTATTGTGGGATGCCATACTTGCGACCTGAAGTCCTCTGACTCTGAAACGTAGGTTAGGGAGTAGACATGTGATTGATACTCATGCTGAGGTTTATATACCAAGTCACTTACACCTCTTTGCAGGCAGACTGAACCCTGACACGTCGTACATGTTTAAAGTAGCCCTTAAAGCGAGCTGCCTATACAATCTACCTGCTTGTGGGCTGAACTGCCACATTCTGGAGGAACGCTAGCGGGGCTGGTTGGAGGGGAAGGGAGAGGGGGCAGATGATGACGATGGGGCATGCAGCGAAGGCGGGTCCATCCATACTTCTTGTTGTCTTGAGCAAGTGACGCGAGGAACATGCTTTTTATTACCTCCATGTTCATACTTAGGATTGCTCTCTGATCGCCAACGCGCGTCTATAGCGCGTGCACAAATGCATTTCGGCAGCGGGGCGGTGGGATCGAGCTAAAGTAGTCTCTGTTCAAGTATTGGTCTCCAACGACATCCCGAATACAAACCACAGGTACGATTGGTCAGTGGTAAATGGAAGAGAGAAATAAAGCGGCAATGCTGTATTGGTAAGCTGTTCTCCACAACAGGACTGTTGAATATTCAGTTTGCCAGCTCGTTCAGCCCTGATTCGAGAGCCCGGCTCCTCTGCTCGGATCGCCAGTCGTCATTGGATGAACTCGCTTTTGCATATTCGAACTATATTCACAGACCAATGATCCTCTACAGACAGCTATCTTTTATGGATGTAAACAAATAGCTGCCGTCATGGCCTTTGCCAGTTCTCTGTCGGCGGACCATGAGTTTCTTTTCGAAGACGATCAACAAAGAGTGCAAGATGATCATGAATTCTACGAAAAACACGGGGCTGAGTATCTACGCCTAGTCTGTCGATTCACTAGGTGGTCATAAACTCGCATAAGTCTATATTGATTGGAAATGAATGTATTGTTGCAACAAAAAGCAAACCGACCTTGTCATTATTGAAAAAGGCACTCTCGGCCTAGCCAACACTGCATCCGTCAATGTAACCAGCGGTATGAACATGGCGCCTCTGCGCGACGTGCGGGTCGTAGCAGGCATGGAGCTTTCTCACCTTTTATCATACAAACAGGCATAACTTGCGACATAGTTATATCTACTATACTTTGAAGCAGAACGCACAGCTTAAGAATAGTAGGCATTGGTCAAACGTATGAAAGAAATAGCTGTCTACAAATGAGCATTACTATCGAAATTCAATAAATAGTAACTGAAAGACATGATATGCATAATATATAAGAGCAGGCATAGGATTTAATTCAAGGAAAAAGCAGGAAACTAAGAACCCTTTAGACACGAAGAGAACTATTATCTAGATATGAGCCCCTGCTACAAGCTCTGGAGTTAAGCCCCTGTACAGATCTGTAGGCAACAATATGTCTGGCTCTGTACCCCTTTTATTGCAACGTCAGGGCTCACCTGCTCGATGAAGCCCGCATAATTGATGCTTCGCAGCACTGCGACAAAATCAGCCTCGCCTGTTTTCTACTCCGACTCTGTCGAAGTACGGCTAGCTTCCTCATCTACGGTATTAGCATTGGGAGCTTTTTTCCGCCGTGGTGCAACTTGTTTGAATTTATCCCACAACAGTAAGCACCTGCGTTGGAAGTTTTTCCAATCCACAGCTATGATGGATAGCAGGGCTAGAATGTAGGTGAGTAGCGACACTGACACTGTTGCCACCTTGAACTCCCACTTCCACTGGGCGATATCTTTTGCGAATATCGACATGTTGAGCACAGTCTATTAATGTTGTTAGACTAGCTGCTATTATAGAACGGTAGTTTTAAACTTACGGATATGAAGTTTGGAGGTAGATATAGAACAGTTACCACTGTAAATACAATGACATAGCGGCCCATCACCGAGGATCGATTTGCTTCTCGTAACGAGGATGCATTAAACAGCTGCGGGGGCGATTTTGTTAGCTGAAAAGAAGGTACAACTTAATCAGTTGATGTAAATTTACCCCATCTCGAAAAGTTTTCACTTCCTCCGTTTTGGATGAAATCCGGCTTAGTAAGTCTTGCTCGACTTTTTTCTGGGTTTCTCGAACCAACTCCCAGTTCGATCTCAGAGCCTGGAGCTCACGCCGACTCATTTTGTACATTGGGAAGTCCGTATTCTTTAAAAACACATCATCTAGCAGACGGAGGTCGTGGGATACGGTGCTAATGTATTCGCCAAAAATGCGGAGAGTTTGGAGGATTGTCAAGTATAATCGAGACCGCTCGAAGTTATCGTCGAACAACCACTTTTCGATTTCCTTGGGCCGTATTGTTTGATCCAGGCGGAAGCGTATGCAATCATCAATCGAATCCAGAACGCTGTTCCACTCCTTTTCCCAGATATTGACACTTACAAGTACGGCAATCTGAAAGGCAATCGTTCCTTCTAAGCCTGGGCGCCACTTCAGATTGTAGTCCCCTGGTATATCAAATCTAGTTTCCCCCAAAGCTAAAACGCTATAAAAAGCCGGTAGGCTTCTGTCAGAGGAGCGAAAGTCTTTGGATATAAGGCCAATAACGGAAATGCGCCGCTCTTCGAACAAGTGAAGAGCCACATCTAGAGCTTTCGAGGATATCCGACCATGCTCCCTATGACACCGTAGCCCGCAGGCATTCTGCTGAGACCCCATTAATGATTCGACGCTTGTGAAGTAGCGGAAATGGACTTGGAGCGTATAGCGTTCGACCCCTGACTCGGGTATTTCGGGCCACATCGAAAACATGGATCTCTCGTTTCGTGACGGCCAATTACCGGCAAAGACCCATATGAAATATATAACCAAGGCAACAAGTATCCCACTCGTTGCATGTTCGCCTAACCCTATGCAATCCCAGCGAATTATCTGAGCCAGAAGAAATTTTATAGCACGAAGTTCTAAAACATTTTCTTCAACAGGAGCTGTTACCAGACTAAAGTGACAATTAGTAAAAGTGATCAGTGGGAACGGGAAATGTGATTGCGACTGATTACCATATAGTACCATAGCCATAATCCGCCGCTGGCCGTGACCTATCGCCCAAGCTTTCCCAGCGCATTGCCGCCCCTAACTGTTGTGTAGAAATTTCCAAATTTAATCAGTTCCTGAGTTCTGTCGTAGTGCGAAGGGGGTGGCTTACCTTATATTGATCTACTTCTTTGTGATTACTACCAAATACGTAGTATATCATAGCATCAACCTGCCATGACCATGCGTTCGAAGTCTCATTCACTTGGTCAGAATCAATAGCGTTAGGTCCGAGCCCTAACCCCATGATATATTCTCGAACTTGAGCCACTGAGATATGAGGACACCTATTGCGTAGACTTATATCTTGTGGACCTGAGTCCGTAACAAAGCGCAAAGTAAGATTATACGCGAAGCTGGGGGGAAGTCCGGAGCAAAATTCATTGCGCCGCAGCAATGTTTCTGTATCATCGTCGATAAACATTAGGGATAGCAGACGACTGAATTTTTCTAATCTTTCGGGCGTAGGTCGGATCCATTTCAACCACTCCTCTCGATCACAATCAAATTGACGCTGCGTCAAATCAGCGTAAGTATTTCAGACTTCGGAAATCTTAATATGACTTACTTGAGGCTCATCCGCTTCAGGCTTTGGAGCCAGAGATCGCAATGCTTGCACAAGTTGTTTGACATCTTTCTTTACTTCTTCCCAATCGTCTTGTGTTGACGCGGGTCTGGAAGTAGCTTGAGACTCGGCTGCTTGATTCGACATTTGGTGTAATATGATTTACCGGCCAATATTAACCCACGAAAGAATACTACAATTATGAAAAGGAAGGAAGTGCGACTAGAGTATGAAAGCAGATGAAAGGGAGAACAAGAGCTATTCAGTTAACTGGGCCTCTCCAACTACCCGGTGTTTACTTCGTGGGGGCCGGTTCATGGCTTACTTTACGCGCCGGGTTCGCATCGTGTTCCTGCATAGGCGATTGGACGCCATAGATAATGCATAGGCGATTGAACGCCATAAATAAATGTAAGAAAGGTGATATAATTGGATGCCTCCTTGTTTTAAAAGTGAAGGGGCTGGCTGCTAAAGATCCCTACAGCGAGAGGATATAATAGTTGCCTATTGGTCAGCGATACTGCCAGACCTCAGCTGAACTGTAAGAAGACCTAAACCGGAGCTTAATCGGAGAGGAAGCAAACCGCCGATCGAGAATCTACTTGTGTTACGTATAAGAGGAGGGCAAGTAAACGAGGTCGTATCTGCAAGTTAAGGAGCCCCTTTCGAGCCAAAGAATATTGTTGGCTAAATTGAACCTATTGTTCATACAGGCCCTTTAACAGATTTCAGGGGTGTATTAATGGTTATAACAGAAGAGGTCCACCCATATTAAATTAGTATAATACAAAGTTTTTTTTATTATATAATTTAACATAATATAAAAAATTTATACTTATTAAAAGCTATAATTAAATGTGCTTATTTTTAATAATTAAAAGTTTTATATATAATATTTATTATTAATATAAGTATTAAATTTATTATTATATTAAAAAAGCTTAAATAAATAATTAATATTTAAAATAGTTTTATTTATAATATAAAAATATATATTAATAAAGCTTAATAATTTTATTAATTAAAATAAAATGTTTAAATTAAAAGTTTATAATTTAAACTTTTAAAAATATTTTTAACTTTTTAAATATTATAAAAAATAATTTAAAATGTTTTAAATATTAAAATATTTAAATTATTTTAAATAATTTATTATTTTTATTTTAAAATAAATAAAATAAAGTTTTATAATAATAATGCTTAAAAAAAAGTTTAATATATTTTAAAAGATTTTAAAAATGTTTAAAAAAACTAAAAAAGTTTATTAATTTAATTAAAATATAATTATAATATTTATTAAAAATAACTAATTAAATTATTTATTTAAATAAATAATATAATATATTAAAATTATTAGTAAATTATATTTAAACTTATTAAAATAATTAATTAATAATATAATAATTTTTATATAATAAAAAAATATTTAAAACTTTTATAAAACTTATAAATTAAAAAAGAATTATTAAAATTATATAAAAAA